>JANHGB010041742.1:0-21644 GCA_026283785.1 Coracopsis vasa
GAGACTCCCGATTAGTTGTACCAAGCATATGTATCCTTTGTATAAAGAGCTCAGGGCTTGCATCAACATCAGACCTCCTCTGCATTTTCAAACTGAATTTTGCAGCACATGCTGTGTGCTGCACATTTCTACTGTGACATGCCAAAATGGATGAATAACCAGGCAACAGCCACCTGGTTGCACTGAAGGGTTGCTGGTAACCAGGTGGCTGTTGCTCACTTGCACAGCCTGACTGATTGCCACTTTGAGGGGTGGTTAATATGAGTAACAATCTTCTCTTCAAATTTTTAAACTTCTGCCTGCTAGCCAGTGATGATAGCTAATTGTTTTCTGCTGAGAAGGTTGCTTTACTTGGAGTTCATTTAATACTATACAGACATACTGCCAGTTCATTTCCTAGTGGGTATGCATCCTGCCGTAATGAAGAACATTATTATGCTTATATGGGACACTCTTTGTACTGCAGTTATGTGCTCTTATTTCTAAAGCTATAGATTTTTGCCAGTTGTATGTTATCCCTCAGGGTGCTAAAGGTGAAATACACATCAGAGTATTTCTGGTTCTGAGAAAGTTTGCTTTGTTTGGGTTTTCATACACCTATTTCCAGAACAGAAGGTTAAGCTTCTGTATTTCACTTTGGGATATGATATGTTTTGAATCATACCTTCAGCTGTTGTGTCAAACTAGTGATGCACTGCACAAAGGATCCAGTGGTCAGTTATATGGAGTGTTTAGCACAAAGTATGCTGATGTAGGGGTAGGAAAGGCACTTCTTTTTGCTTTTAATAGTATCTTAATATGGTATATTTCAAATGGAATTGGCTTAAATAAATGCTGTGTGCTGTGCTGTGTGAATTCAGAACCTAACAGAACAATATTGTTTAGAACAATAACCAAACCTTTTGTTCAAATGAGTCATTTAAGATTGCATATCTGTGGATGCTGTGCAGGTGGCAAATAGGTAAGTGTAGCTTTCAAAGGTTGGTGCAAACTGCAAGCTTCTAGCTGTAATAAATAAATAAATTGCAGGACTACATAAATATCTCCTAGCTGCTGTTTGGAGTAAAGATACAAGTTCTGTTAGATAATCTGTATACACAGGATCAGTTTTTCTTATTGTCTCACCAGATCTGTGTACTGCTGTATCATCTGATTTCTTTGATTTACCTGAATCTGTAAGAATGCAGTTAATGCTTTCTGGAATGTAGGTGGTTCCTCTTCTACTGAGCACAAAGCTTCTCAGTGTTTCTCAGGAAGGCATTTTTTTTTTGGATTAGGATGGAAAGATTAAGAAGAATAATTAAAAACAGTTGCTGAATGCATCATCTAATTTATAAGCAGAATGGTATTCCAAATCCTGAAGTTGTTCTGTACAGCAAAATATACCAGTTTAACTCAGACAAGTTTAAATAGTGCTTGGTATTTTTAGTGTGGTGAAGCCATAAATCTGCCTTCCCAAGGGGTGTGAAATGTGGCCATCTCCTACAGCACATGACTTTGTGCTGTAAGCTGAAGTTTACAGGAGGAAAAAGAAGGGGGTGAATTTGCTGATCACAGAAGCAGTATTGATTTGCACATAGACAAAAGCCAAATCAATTGGCTTGTGCCCTACTCTGAGTTGCAGCCAGCCTAGTCTTGCTAGCAGTCCTGTTGAAAGATAGCTGAGACATCTTTACCTTCATTCTGCAATCATGATTTTGACTGCAAGTTAACTTGACTGTAAATGTGCTTGGTTGGTTTAGCTCAACAACATCTCTGTCAATAACATGCAGGACTTCTAATGCAATGTCTTTTGTCTAGCACAAATGCTTTATCAGCCTCTCTTGCATTCATCTCCAAATGAAGCGTTCAATCTTATTTCCACTGTTCTCCTGTGTTAATATTCCCTAACACTTCTATGTGGAATTCAGTTTTTATTTCTGTCTTGGACTAATGTGGCCATTAATAATGAGCTATGTTAAAAACTTCTGTCAAGCTGCCTAAATATCTGTTTAGGGGTGAGGCAAGGCCAAACACAGTGAACTTGTGGGCTCATATGGCTAAAGAACAGTTGGAAGATGATCTTAGTTTTATAGTTACAGCTCATAGCTCTTTGTGGGGCTGTGAGGTACCATGGAGCACTGAGGGTGAGGTTGGCAGGGTACCAGTGCTCCCTTCACTGGAGCCGTGGGAGCCCATTCTTGTTTAATGGAAATACTCCCTGATTCCTAACTATCTCAGATAGCAAAGACCCACACATTTTCTGTAGGAAGATTTTTGACACGTGACACATTGTCATGGGGGCTTTTATGTAAGTTTAGAATGTCAGTCAGATAAAGATTATATTTTTCCATTGTCTTTGATATAACCAATGACTCTCAGTATCTTTCAAAAATGGAATGATCTCAACTCACAGGTTTTGGACAGCCCCCCCCTCTCCAAACATTGACTATATTCTATTGGAGAGCAGAATAAGAAGGCTGAGATTTTTAACTCATTTTGGTCATAAGACTAGTCTCAAATAAGTGTTGATAAAGTGGTGAAATTGCCTTAAAATAACACTAAAAAAAGTTGTGTCTTTTCTTTTTTTTTTTTCCTAACAACTGCCTCCCAAAACTAGCCTTTAGTATGGATGTGATGTTTTGAATGTCTGTCATCTTCTAAGGGACAGCCCTGAGCTGGTTGGTTCATTAACACCTTTTTACATAGTGCCCTTCAGAGATCTCAACTTTCCTACTCACTACCTATCTGGAGATACTGGGGAATATTTGTTAAGGCTGATGTTATTTCAGTTAGCTGTAAACTGATGACACTGGTGTTGTTCCTCTTTCACTGATTGAGGGCTTTTTCTACCATTCTCAGTGTTGGACTTCTGTGGCTACTAGCTGGGTCAGGTTTAGTCGAAAGATGATGGAACAATGCTGAGTTAAGTAACAAAAGAAAAAGCATTCTCCCTTTCAGCAGGGAGACCACATCCTCACCTTCAATCCTTATGTTATCTAGGATGGGCTAATATAATCTGTGATTGCTTCTGGGAGCTCAGAGAGCATGTGATGGAGTCACTGACTTCTCTGTCAAGGAAGCTATAATTGGTTCCTTTACTCCTACCACAGAGAGATCAGCAACTTTTTGCACTGCTGCAAGCATGTCTGTCTTTGACTCATCTCTTTGTGTCCCTAACTGGTACCACAGAAAGGAAACTTCAGAATAAAATAGGGCTTCACATTTACAGCCTGGTTCAAGGTGAACATGTTCCAGAGTTTCCACTTCATTTCTGAGTGTAATTCACCATGTAAGTTTTGGTCTATAAAGTTCTCCATAATTTGAGTCTTGGGATGAGGGAAAATCCTGAAGAGAGCACTTTGACTGCTTGGATCGTTTGTGACACTTGAATGTATTCACCAGCTGAGACAAGACACTTTCAGCAGAGTTTGCACCCCTGGGAGATATGCTGCTTCATTTCTTTAGTTTTGAGAGACTTTGATGGCTGTGTGTGGGAGTTTTTTTTGGTGTTCTGTTTGCTTTCCTACTGGATTTGTGTTTGATTCTGTGAAGGTACAGGGGAACAAACTAGGTAATCCTTCAAAGTCCTTTCAAGCCTGTCTTTATGGTTTGGCACACAAGGGTTGAAATATGAAGGTTTTTCTTCACTTTCAATCTGAAATTTCTTTTGTTACTGTGGTGGTTTTCTATTTTTATTTTTTTCCCATATAACTATACATCATCAAGGAATCTTTTTTGTTTTGCTTTTCCTCATTTTCTTGCTATGTGTCCTTTTGTAAGAAGCTGACACAATGCCTTTGAGGTGACTACTGTCCTCTTCCTGGTGATTCAAAGCCAGGAGACTAACCAGGAAGGAGGTGTGACTATTAAATAAAAAAGGGACATGTGTTTGATTTGTTTAAAAGGTCTCAAACATTATGTAATAAAAAGGATTGATTGTGTTTTGGGAGATGATCAATAGAAACATAGTTAAAATATGTTTAGAAAGAGTTTTGAGAAATTAAATATGTATTACTTTTTCAAAACCAAGTCAACCTTCTCTGTCACTTTGAAGGATGTTTGCGAGCATGTTCTTTAAAATGCTGTTAATAAAGCATCTGCAACTTTTGTAGTCAGTGCTTAGCAACCTTACTACTAGGAAGTGATTAGCACTGGAGTAGTTTTCCTCTTGAATGTATCATTATGTGCTTATGAAAACTTGCCATGACTGTCTCCTTTTCCATGTATGAAATAGCTGCAGTTATTTTGTCCTTTCCTTGTAGATGATGCTGTTCTTATCCTTGACCAATTAATCTATGTTCAAAACTGGACAGGAAAGCTATATCGAGTAAAGCAGGAGAATCTTTTAGTATGTGCTTTAGGCAATGTGTCTGCTTGTCATTCCTTGTGTGATGTTTGTTCCTTTTGCAATAGCAGCACATTGACTCATGTTCAGTCGGGAACTGGTAATCAATCCTTCAGATCCTTTTCCGGAATACTGTTGTCTAGACAGTCATTCTCCCATCCTGTCTTTGTCAGCTGATTATTTCTGCTTGTGTCCTTAGTGAATGGCACTTCTCTTCCATACTATTTCTACTGCTTGTCAGCCGTGCTGGCTCCCAAATTTCCTTTCTCTCATCATTGTCTTGGAAGCACCTTGTCTCACACCTTTGTTGTATGAGATACAATTTAGGAACTGTACTTGCTAACAGAAGTGGTGCTTGTTTGGAGAAGCGATGTATGATGAACAACTAAAGACACTTGAGTGACTTGAGTGATTTGCCATTAGTTTGCCTCTGTGTTTCAAGGAATGCATTTTTTTGATCTTTACAATGACAGGAGACTGAAGTGATAGCTGATTCCTGTTTGTCTTCATAATGCATGTTTGTAGTTATTCAGAACGCATGCTTCCAGTTATATAATCTCTAAATGATGTAACTTGTCACCTTTGCATTCCTGGGCACCTGAAATATGTAGTTTGAAAATAATGCTGATCTAACTTCCAGATGCTCAAGGCTGGATAGGAGAGCTGCAAGCAATGCAGCTCTGAAAGTCACCTGTACTGCAGGGACAAAGAAGCTTGGATTTCCCAATCTAATGCATTGTGCTTGCTGATTTTTGTTGTATTGAGTAAGAAAATAGGACAAAATCAAATCAGTTTTGTAGGATTAAAAAAAAAACAACCCAGAGTCTTATGGGATGAGGCACAAAAGAACTCATGTGCTCTTGAAGAAGAGCTAATATAAAGGAACAAAAAGTATAGTGATGCTGATTGCACCTTTCATTTTTCTTCAGTTAAGGAATCAAGTCAATTTTTTTTTTCCAGATTCACATGTGCTTATTTATCTACTTTTTAGTAGCAACAGCTGAAATTATTACAACTGGAAGTGGGTAAAGTCTCTTTACTCAAGTCTCTAGTACATAGTTTTGTTTTCTGATAGTTTGTGTGGAAAAGTGCAAGTAGTAGATGAGGTAATAAACCCCAAAATGGGGTTGTTGGCAGAAGTCACGGTGAGGTGTTTGAGAAATAACTTCAACTTATTTCAGTTTTGCTTTCTATGTTACTGGATTTCAAGTGTGTGTATGTCCTTTCAGGGCTCTGGAAGCAGGTAGTGGCTGGTCTTAAGGAATCAGGAGCTAAATGATGAGCTGCTTCAGTTCTTTCTGCAACAGAGAATAAATGGAGTGCCCTCTCAAATCCATTGCTTGGGATTTCTTGATTTGAATTTTATTGTTGTTTGCACTGAACTTATGATTTCTGAGTCTTATTTAGAAATGCAGAATGAGTTCTGGACTATAAAGGTGTCTACTGACAATTTTTCATGAGTAATTTTCATTGAGTGTATGGGAATCTGTGTATGCTGTGAATAAGATGTGAGCATCAACTGCACAGTAGGGACTCTCCTGTAATAGAAGTTACTGATTTCTGTTTAATTATTTTTAAAACAAAGCATTTGCTTTTACTGTCATAAGTCATTGACCACATATAATAGGATAATGTTTTGTCTTTTGAAACTCTTTGAAATTACAGGTTGCAGTGCAAAAAGCAAATGATTACTCAACGAAGCCTTGTTTTAACTTTCTTCAGAGTAGTGTAGTGAGTGAAGCATGTGTAAGATGTTGGAGGGGTAGGAACCAGCACTTCTGATGCTTTGTTTTGTTATGTAAGTTAAATGCAAGTTAGCTGTAAAAATTATTTTTTCATTATTTATTGTACTGTATGAACAGTAGTGGGTAACAGCTTGATTCTTCATCAAGCTGTAGATGTTGTAGGCATCTGATATGAGATTTATGTAAAGTAGCATTCATGCTTTTATAGATAAGGATACTTATAAAATGCAGAATACTGCTTTTCTGAGGAAAAGCCCTGTATAAAGATGGCTATTTGATTTTAAGTGGACTTTTTTTTTTTTTGGGGGGGGGCGGGTGGGGCAGTAACATTGGGAAACTTAAATGAACAGCTATGAGGCATACTCTGAAACTAAGTGGTATAGAAATGGGCTGTAAATATTTCTTTTGTGGTTGTGGTAGTTTTTATATAGAATAAAGTTGGCTAGTATTTTGTACCTTGAAGGAAGATACCTCTTTCTTATGCCACATAGTTCCCTTCCTAACATCTGTACAGGGTCTGTTAGTACAGTGAGGATACAGAGCTTGACTTGCAGTTTCTACCTTTGCATGAGATTCAGAATTGCATCTGGTTTTCACATTGTCTCCCATTTTGCTATGATAAATAAGAAATCTGAGCACCTGTTTTTGAAACAATTTAGTGGACAACAGCTGGCAGAGCTGCTGGGTTATTCATGGTTAATAGTGGAAACTTCTTAAACATTCTTCACTTATCTGTCTCTTCCCTATTCTTCTACCTCCCCCCTCTCTGCCCCCAGCTTCCTTCCTTTTTTTGCTCTCTAAAACTTCAGACAAAAAAGAGGAAATGCTAAGGTGGAAAATAGAAGATCCCTGTACTTCTGTTTCAGTGTAAGAGAGCACGTGTTTGTTCTGTATAGAGTTCATTACTGGAGCTACACTTCTCTTCTACCCATCCATATCAGAAAGAGTAGATGATTATAACTTCAAGCCAAAATCATTATTTTACAATATCCTTTCTTCCACTTGGAATAACAAGACCTGAAAGCTAAAATTCTTCTCACTGCGCCAGATGTAGTTCTGAGTGCTCAGCTGTGTTGAACAAATGGTCTTATTCCTATTGCTTGCCAGGTTGAACAGGTAAAGTAAGGGTAAGGGTATCTGCCTGCACATATTTTGCCATTATATTTGTCTTAGGAAAATATATCAGTGATAATAGTAAGCATCTAAAGCTACAGATTCTCCAGTTGCTTACCTAACTAGAAAGCTAAATTCAATAACTTCAACTATTTGTCTTCTTTTTTTTTGCCAATCAGACTGGAAGACAAGACTTGTCTGTTGTCTTTTCTGCATATAAGTTAGGCTTTTTGTAA
Organism: Coracopsis vasa; assembly: GCA_026283785.1. NCBI lineage: Eukaryota > Metazoa > Chordata > Aves > Psittaciformes > Psittacidae > Coracopsis > Coracopsis vasa. The sequence goes on from JANHGB010041742.1 coordinate 7,422, forward strand.
TTTAGTTATCCAGACTTTGACCAATATCTTTCCACCAGTTCATAGAAAAGGACATAGTACAAGATGCTGACAATAGGTAAAATATCAGAATAGTATCTATTTTTCCAGGAAAGTGTGTGCTCTTGCATTTGAGGCAACTGTTGGTTTTGGAGATTAATTTTCTTTGAATAAGGGGAAATAGGTTCAAACTTAAACAAGGGAAGTTTAGATTAGATACAAGGAAGAAGTTCTTTACTGTGGTGATGAGCCACTAGAACAGGTTGCCCAGGGAGGTTGTGAATGCTCCATCCCTAGCAGTATTCAAGGCCAGGTTGGACAGAGCCTTGGTGACATGGTCTAGTGTGAGGCATCCCTGCCTGTGGCAGGGGGGTTGGAACTGGATGATCTTAAGGTCCTTTCCAACTGAAACCATTCTATGAATATGGTATTTGGAGCTGTAGCATGGTAAACAACATTCAGAGGAATTTGAAGTAATGGACTCCAACTTCAGAGACAAGGTTATATGGAAATCACTTTTTCTATAGTAGTCACCTGCGTAGTTATATTTTTTTAAGCTGTCACTGGTTGCTTCTGGAAAACATTATTGGTTTGGGGTTTATTTTATTTTTTTAATATAAACAGTAACTTTATCTCAACCTGAGTACATTTATAATATACTTCAAGAAGAAGTATTTAGACCTTGTTCTCTTGATGAAAAGCCTTGGCTTCCTGGCAGCATGAGATGAGTGGTGTCAGCCTTGCTGCTGCTACCTGTCTTTTGTTCAGAGTTAGAGCACTGCCACTGCTTTTGTATCTTCAAGCATGAATATGGTCATGCTTGTTTGCATCCATATAATTGCCTGGGAAGCCTTTAAGACTGAAAATTGTTGGGTTTTAATGTATTTGCATGCAAAGGAAAGTATTTCTTTAACTTCTGCAAGGACTCAGTTCCACTGAATAAGCTGGGTTTTGAATAGCAGTGCCTGTAAAAATGTGTATTTCATAGGTATATTAAATAACACCAGTTTAAAGATGGCAGAGATAAATCACAGAGGTTAGTTGTTGTATTAAACAGGCATGAATTATGTGGTTCTTTTTTTTTTCCAATCATAAAAATGTAACCCAGTGAACAGAAAAAGTGCAACTGGAACAGTAGAGAAATCAAATAAGTTTGTGATGATCTCAACAAGGATCTGCTTGAAGTTATATTTATAAATATTGCCTTGAGCTCTCTTTGAGAGTTAACAGCATCATAATTGAGGAGTAGATGTGGTTGTGCAGCTGACAGATCTATGGTCTTTACCAGTGTGCTTTGCCTCTCTTTGTGTGTTCCTCAGCAAAATAATGGCAAAGTAGGAAGGGACTGGACTGAGGGGAGATGTTCCCTTTTAGAAGAAGCAGAGGTCTAGAATAAACTTATTTAGCTGATAAGTGTTGAATGGACTCTTTTAAGCTAACAAGTTAGAATACTTTGGTTAATCTATGAAGTGGATTTATTGTTTGCAGAACTGTCATAACTTTGTTTTTTTAATGACATCTAAAAATGCCATTTATGTTTTTACATACCTTATGCAAAACCTCAAAAGCACTCTGCAGACTACAAATAGCAGGTTTTATGTAAAAATATGGGGTTTGTGTAGGATAGAAATATGCACAGCTACAGTACCATATGTTAAAGTAATTCAGGAAACTCAAAATAGCATATTGTCTCTTCAGTGTGTGTGTGGAAACTTTGGCAGGGAGATTGTAATTGTCTGGGGACCAGCATGACTGTGGCCAGGCCAGCTCTGATGCTCACCCAGCCCTGGCCATGTGCTTCCCCCTGCTTGCTTGTAACAGCTTCTGTGATGAACAGTTGAGCTGATCTGGCTGGAAACTAATCACTTCTTTTTGGCAGGGAGGGATTTCTACTGGATCAGCACCTCTAGCTGGGCTTCAGTTGTCTACGAAAGCTTGTGTGCCAGCATGGGGGAGGCGAGGGAGAGTGCAGCTGGGAGCACAAAAGATGGCAGGACCCCAGCACTCTCCATGTGCCTTGCTCAAAGTGCACTGCAGCATGCTGGTGCTTCCTTGTGCTTTTCTGTTGCTGCCAAGCAGTGGGGATTCTCCGCTTGGAGCAGGAGCTGGCTGCAGGGTGAGCTCACCGAGTGTGTCTCCAAAGGCACTGGCTACCCTGGCTGGTGAGGAGTGACTGGCTTGGTGTTGCGCAGTTGCTAGCCCTGGTGCCGATTAAGCTGCCTTGCTCAAACACCACATCAGATGAGGTGCAACAGACAGCTGTAGCCTGATGAGAAATGCAGTTGGCCTGTCAAGAGTATATGGCTGCCTTCATGGGGCAACAATAAATAATGATCTGAAGTAGGTGGTTTGTGTATCTTCTCGTCTAGCTCTCTTTGATCTGGATTCATAAGTGCGCCCACTGCTAGCTCTAGGAAGTCTTTTACAAATTTTAGGTTACTCCTACTTGCTAGTGCTGTTCTGATAGGGTCTTAATTTGCTTAGATTAGCATGGCAAGTATGTTCTTTCCCATTCTAGAGGCTGCTCAGTAAGCTTGTCCTTGCTATCTCAAACTTGATCTTCACATGCAACAAGTGGAACTGTCCAAGCTTGTATTTTGGACCTTAAGTTGGGATTGATTCTTGTCAGCTCTCAGGAGGCTGCTGAAATAGTTTAAGTGTCACAAGATTAGAAACTAAAAATAAAGGTGCAGTTTCAGTTTCATGGATGTAAAACTTGTCTAATTTTGCCATGAAGCAAAACTTGGAAAAAGACAGAACAATGACAGAACTGAGAACTGGTAAATGTACAGCAGGAATTCAGTGGGATGTTAGTAACAAATTAAGTAAAATGAGCATAGATGTAATGCTTCTGACATCCTTTTGAGGTTTGCATTTCACTGCTGCATCCAGAACTTAAACAGTTCAACACGAGTCCTTTCAATGTGGTAATATGGTAAAGAAAAATAAAAGTTCTGCCGATAGAATCAAAATACATATTTTATAATGGTTGTGTTTAATAATGAAGTTGATCTGAGGGTATTGAAGTTCTCATAATAATGGGAATTGCTGCTTATCATAAAATGATGGCTCTTGAACATTTCCATTGCCTTTTCAGCCAGGATAGTTCTGGGACAGTTCTGAAAAAAAAAGCCTTGGCATTTGTTCCTTCCAACTATCTGTTAGTCTTGTCCCATTTTCTCTTTTGCTGTGGATGTCTCGGTGATAGCCTTCCTGAAAATTCTGTGGAGTGCCTGGGCATCCTGCACTGCCATTAATGTGTTCCCTGCTTCTGGCTCTTGTCCCTGTCCCCCAGCTCCTCTGTTTGACTTCTGTTTGTCATTTTATTAGGCCTGAAAACTGGGACTCACTGGGACTCAAGCTTAGAAAAAGCAGTCTTCTGTTAATTATGCAACATTTGTCTTGTTCCAAAACACATAACAAGCATCTTCAGCACAGGAGGATTTGTTTGATTTGCCTGTGATTTATGGAGATACCAGACTTTTCAATGTCTGTTAAATGTGAAACAGCATCCTTACAGCTTCTCTGGTATGGTAGCTGTAAAGCTAGGGGATCGCATACATAATACTCATCATATGGGAGGCATTTTCTTCGATGTCTTTACCCTTTTTAATTAGAGTAGTTGTGAACTGACTTCTACTGTGTTCAAAGCATTTCTTGATTTTTAAAACACACCCCCTGAGAGTGTGTGGTGGGTGTACAGAATGATGTACAGAAATGTATGAGAATAGGAACTGGAATGCAATGTGTAACCTGTGTATGTATTTTTTCCAAGTTTCTTCATGTTGGCTCATGACACACTTCAATTAGTGTGCGTTTTCAACCAGTTTTCACACAAGCTTTTAAATTTGTGTGTCCCTGCTGTTCAGCCCTACCACAATGAACTCTGAGGTGAAGAAGCGAAAGAGCTGTCATATGTCTGGTAATCATTGGGCTGGCTCAGATCCAGGATTCTGTTTATGAAGAGTTCCATAGCATGATCTTACAATATGGAACTTGTCAGAAAATGTCAATATTTACTTTTTTTTTTCCCCCTTTAAGTCTTGAATCCTTGAAGTACCTTTAAAAATGAGGGGGCAGATAGTTGTTATCAGGCACTGGTATTAGCGTTGCTTTTTGCAAAGCTAGATAACCCTTAGCCTTCACATCTGTGTACATACTATGTGGTTTTGTGTGGTGTTTTTTTTTTTTTTTTTTATTCTGGGTTTTTTTTTTGTGTTTTCTCTTATTTTTATTATTTTTTTACGCATCTACAATATTGATTTTCCAAGGGAAGTGTTTTATGGATGTTGTATAGTGGATATCAAAACAATTATAAAATGTATAAGTGGTTTGGAAGAGAATAGCTTGGTGTCTTCAGATCTATATTTAATAGGAAAGCTGATTGGGCAGGTCTGGCTTTTGTTCTTTCTTAGTTTTGAAGGTTGGATACTGGGTAATTGCATCTTATGTTTGCCTTTCTGCCTCTGCAGAGGACTTGAGCTCCGGAAATGCATCAGTATATAGTTCAGCCATAAAGTTCTTTGACTTTTTCCCAGTATTAGTTATTACATACTAGCTAAAAAGAAATTTGTGTTCTGTATAGATGTTGACTTAAGGAATGTGTGAAGGCATTCCTGCAGCCTGTGGTATGTCATGCAGACTGCAGGGAGGTGAGAGGAATGCTGCGGCTTCTGATGTCACACTGAAACACTGACACTAGTGTAAATACGTTGCAGTACATAAACACTATGGCATACCTGATTTAAATACCTCAGATTCTCCAAGCTTAGAGGTGGAGCAGTATTTCATGTAATTTGCTTTGTAATCTCATACCAAGCTCTCTTCAAGTCAGCATTATACACTTGTGCATGTGTGGGTGAATAGCATTTGGCAGGCTCTCCTGGCACTTGGCTCTTCTAATGTCTCCTACAATAATGACTTAGAACCAGAACTTTTACCCTTCCCCCTACTTAAATTACCCATGTGCTTCTGCCAAATAACACCATCCTTTTGGTACTTTCTGTACAACATTAGTTTCAGGCTAAATTAGTTTATTTTTCTGATAATATGAAAAAGAAATTGATCTGTACAGTTGCGTAGAGAGGTACACAAAGATTTTTCAGTTGTTTTGTGGTTGCTTATAAGCTGCTTTTACCTATAAACTACTTGCTTTGCTACTCTTGCAAAGGTGAATTGGTATAACTCAAGTAAGTGAACTGAAAACACTTGCTAAGTATGTATTTTTACTCTAACTTTTGGAGGGGCTTATTTGTGTATGTGAAAATATGGAAGCTTTCACATTGCAGCATCTTCAGTTGAAAATGGAGAGATCTGAACATGTGCTTGGAAGTTAGATTTAGAGGGTGGTCAGTACAGAATTTGGGATGATACGGAATGAGGGATTATAGTGTTTAAGATAAGGGACAGGCAGGGCAGAGAGATCGTGTGTTTTTATTAGGTCATGAAGTGGGACTTGCAGAAGGGTTTGCTACTGAGCTGACAGAAGCAAAAGCTGGTAATAAGGCATGGAGAGTGAAGAGTGAGGAGGAGTAATGGCTGTAGTGAAAGGTACAGAGATAAAGCATGAGAAGCTTTCTTTATGCTGCACTGATGACCTCTTTGTGGCATCTGCTGCCTGTCTAGTCAGGAAGGTGCAATTAAGGTTTGCTGCAAAACTTGTGGAGTGAAGACTTGGGAGAGCAGATCTTCTGGGCAGCTGTTTCTGGACAGTGCGCTGTCAGGGATTACGGTTTAGCAAGAATATATAACACTGCTTGTGCTACAAACTGGATCTTGCTAAAGCACACTTCAGAAACAAGACCATGTCAAAAATTGAGTGCTTGATTTAGCTTGAATTCTCATCTCTTAATTGTGTGGTTTTGGGTTAGTACCTCAGATTTGAGCTTTCTGTAATCACTTGTATTTATCTCAGTTTGTAGGTCATGGGGGTTTAGCTTGCTAGGTAACAACTGAGAGTTTCTTGAATGCTGCTAATGAGCTTTGGGCTAATCAAAAGTCCTTGTCCTGTGGTGCTAAGTAAGGGCATGCTGCTTTCTGAATGAGCTGTTCCTGATCATACAGTTTCTCACTTCCAGAAGGCTGCTTGAAAAGTTCTGGCTTAATATTTAATTGTGACCAAAGAAGAGTGCTTGAATTGAGAGCTTATGGGGTAATGATTTTCCTGTATTATGGGCTCTAGATACTGAGGTTCTAGTGAATTATCTAAGAATGGACAGTATTTAGCTGTATCTTGGATTCAGTCACTTGTTACCTACAGAGGCAGCGGTTGATGTTGAAAGATGTTGTCAATGCTACAGATCTTACCTGTAAGATGTTGTCATTAGTGCTGCTTCACCAGCATAGTGGATTCTGTCAGTGTCCTGTTGCTTATGGGAATCAAGCTTGAATTTCATATGTAAGTGAACTTTCAAATAGCAGATCCAATCTTGATTAAATGACATGTTTGCTTGGCTTTAAAAGAAATGCTTTGTTCGCTGTATAATACATTAGCATTCCCTGTATTGTCTGTGCCACCTCATTTCACCTCAGTGAAATGTAGAGACTAGTACAACTTTGGTGCAACTTACGTACCAAGAAGCATCATTTGTTAAATAAAATGAAGAGTATGTATTTTTTCGGAAGCATAGAAAAGTGATGAATGAGTGTGGTTTTGTTGAACTAAGGTTGATTGCGCACTGCAGGACTTTTGAGGCATAGAGAGAGCCTTCTGGGGCTGCTGTTAGGCACTTTTATTTAGAAAACAGGATGTGTGTGAATACATATATACTAGTACTGCTTAAAATACTGTCAGAAGGGGCTGTTGTGGAGAGTGATAGGAGTTGAACCTCGATTACCGTGAACTGTGTGCAGCAGAAGTATGACAAATGCATATAATGTCTGTGTGGTGGCCTTTTTATTGATGAATAACAATGGATAGTATTGAAATGTTTTAAATGCTCTTCTACAGTTTGCTTCTGTAATCTTACATATGCATTTGAAAGGGCTTTCTGTTTTCATATCACAGATGATTTGAGTTTTCAAGTAATGTAGCTGTGTGTGTTGTGGGAGACACTGGTGACCTTACAAAAGACCAAATTCAGGCCATTTGGCTGCTGTCCAAGTGCTCTGCCAGCGTAGCTACTTGACCACCTGCTTCTGTTTTTCCATTCCCTTTGCAAATGTAGGTTTTATTCATTTTCTGGCATCTCAACATTGTGTTTCATAAAAGAAATTAAATCTTGAGGGTAAGGTCTGTGCTGTAGACTTCTCAGTGCCCTTTGTGATTCTTGTAGTCATTTGAATTTTCATTAACTGTTCAAGCATGGGCTTGTTGGAAAAGATGATGGCTTCTGCGCTTCCACACTTGCTTTCCTCAGCCAGGCTCATACACTTCAGATTGTGAGACGCAATGGCAGCTGTGTAGTTCTGCTCAGCCACTGTAGTTTTCCTGCTCTGCGTAAGCTTGGTGATTATCCCCAGTGGGAAATGTACAGGTAGCACTGGCATGCTGTTGGAGTGTGATGGTATTCCTTAAACTGTCAAAACATTCAGCTTAAATTCTTTCTCTTCTCATGTCTTTTCAACATGAAAATTGAGGATAAAGGAAATACAAATCATAAATCTGACTTGAAGATGTAACAGTAAATGCTTTTGAGTATGAATCCCTTAACAGCCTAATGTGGTTAGAGTGCTGAGTGGGAAGCCTCCAGTAATGAGTTACATTCTCATATCAACTACTGATCTGCTCACTGACTAGGTCAAGACTGCATGATCTCAGTGCCTGGTTTATAAAGCAGCATGCTGAAAAGCAGCCTGTTGCTGCTGACTGAGAGCCTGTGTACTTGTATCCTCTGATATAGCTGAGATAGTTCAGGAGTTACATCTGTGGTGGTTGATGGAAGCTAAAGGAAAAAGGATTGGCTGTTCTGTGACTTCTCGCTGTGTTAAATGCTGCTATTGGTTTCTAATGGTTCTGTCCCTTTTTTGTCAACAGATACAACCATGATGTTGTGATTTGGGTGCACATGGATATTAAAGCGCTAAATTTAAAATGGAAAAATATTGAATTATGTCTCGTATAAATACAAATGCCAATGGATTGTTTTTATCTTGTACATTTGAAATATGTTAATCATGTGGACAAAAGAAGTTATGTCTCTCCTGCTTATTTCTGTTGCATCTGAAGACTGCCTCAGAGTAAGCCATACCTAGCTGAAACACACTGAATGTAGGAGGCCATGGCACACTTGAAGCTCATCCTGGAAGTATCCATGTTGCAGTGGGTGCTCATAGCATCAGTTGTGTGGAGCCATGTTGCATCTCTGCAAATGCACAGTGGTACCATGATGCTCGGCATGCATCCGTACCTGGCACTGCCATACATATGCACAAGTGTTGCTTAGTGTAACTCCCCATTATCTTATGGTGGAAGAGGGTCTTGGCTCTTAGCACCTGTCTGGTTTTGGACCACCTGTGTGTGCATTTGGTGTTCTCACAGGCTTGGTCTCACCTCAGTGAATAAGATGGAATAGGGAGGTGCTGTAGAAGCTGTGCAGATGATTGAAGAATGCTCACTTTTATTTTGGTGATAGTTTCCGTTGTATTCTGCAACATGTGTAAGAAATAGCATCTTTCAAAAGGTGTCTTGACTACTTGGACTGTCTTATGCTGGTTGTTTTAGCGGAAGAAAGTAGGCTGAGCAGGCACTGGCTATGGGGTTGATCTAAATATAGTCAGCTATGCACATACTTGCAACATTGGCTGGATGAGTGCGATGTTGTTAGCTGGCTCTATTGCTTGTTAGACAGATTAGTGACTTGGCAGTGCTGAAGCGGGGACTTTGGCCTGTGAGGCACAGTCTGTTAAGAGGGTTGAATGTTTACGTGTTCCAGTGTTTGAAAAAGTATCTGTTGTGTTAGGATGATGGGATCTGGCATCAGGATGTGGTTGTGCAGACTCCACTGAGATGCGCATGAGGTCTGCATGGGGTCCATGTAGGAATGGGGTTCAGAATTTTGCTGGATTGTCCCTATAGTGTCTGGAGGTCCCAATGTTTCCTTTTGACGTCCTAGAGGGTTGTTATGAGGCTCCCAGTGAAAGGTGAGATGGTGTAAGTTGTTAAGAAACTTAGCTTCCTCTATGCTATTGTGCTATAGAGGCTTCAGTAGAAACATTAAGAATTCTTTAAGAGTAGCTTACTGGTTTGATAATTTATTTAACAGAAGTGGAATATTTGAGCTCCCACTCTTAAGCTTTCTACAGTAAATATTTATGTCCTTTTCTGATTTTTGCCTATTGGGTACCACAGATGTGCTTTAGAGGCAGCATTCCTTCACTCATCTTTCTTTTCTTCCTCTGCTTTGTAAAAGAATCTACCACAGAAAAGCCCTCAACACAAGAGGATAAATCTTTCTTTTAAAAAAGAACTTGTACAAAAAAGCACCACCAAAGAAATCTCCCAAAAACCACCCACAAAAGGTCCATGATACAAAAATACAGCAGTCCAACTTCTACCAATTTGTGCCTAGTATTCTGCTTTCAGGATATGAAATAATGAAATGAAATAGTGCATGTGGAAACAGTTTTCACTGTAAAGCTGGTACTTGTGAGCATTCAGAGTTAGATGGGTGGAAAAGAAAGTTTGGCTTGGTGTCATCAGGGGAAGATTTCTGGTGGTGTCCTGTTTATAAAGTTTCTACTTCCCAAGTAGCAAAATACTGTATATTATGAAGATCAGTTATGAAAACATTACCTCTTTGGACCATTTTCTGTTAGTGTTCTGTGTAAATCACATGCTGTCAGCTGCTTTTTAATGTCAAATGGAGATTATTTTTTGTTCACAATGGTGTACGAACTGTCACCAAGTAGTAGATTGCTATGTGCCAGCAATGTGCCACTGCAAGCTTTGTCATAGTAGTATGTGGATTAAGATATCAAATAACAGCTTTTCTTGATATATCCTAAAGAGAGACTTGTTAGAGCATCCAAGCTCTCCAGAGATTTATTTACTTTCCTTTTTGACTGGCTGTGTACTCAGCATACCTGGGTTTGGATGGATTTTGACATGCGTCTGCTCGGAAGAGTTTAACAAGGCATCAAGAAAAAAACTAGTATTTTGTTTTCAATTAGTAGTTAATCAACATAAAGCCCAGTTGTGTGGTTTGGTTTTTTTGTTTCCTTTTTTGTGGCTAAAACTTAGGGCTTTATTTCTCAAAATACATGCGGAAACCTGGAAGTTCTGTGATGTAATGCATAGTTTTTGTCTCATTTTCTTTTAACCTTTTCAGTCTTAGGCATTTGGAGAAGAGATGCTGTCAATGTCAAAAGCAGTTAGGTGTAATAACAGCTAGGTTGAGAACTGACCATTTGTTTGCCCTACCTTGTTAGGATATTGAAAGAAGAAACAGCATCAATAGTTTGCTATTCTCCAGAGACTGGCACTGGAGAAAGACTTGTTGTGGCTTAAAGGTTTGACAGTTGACTTTGTTATGCCGCATTAAACATGATGTGAATGTGCTGTATGTGAGCTATTGATAATTTTTTGTATAGTCTGGGGAGAGTGGTCTGGGTTCTCAAGCTGTTGTGCCCAGTAGTCTTAAGTGCATGAATAAATCATCACTGCGTTAGTTTCAATTGCATTGACAAATTTTATTTGGTGTGCATGGCTTATCATTTCTTTGGGGGTTATATTGGGTTTGCCTGTCAAGATTTTGGTAGTGGCAGGATTACAGGGGTGGCTTCTGTAAGAAGCTGCTGGAAGCTTCATCTGTGTCCAATGGAGTCAATGCAGCCAGCTCTGAGACCCATCTCTGGCCAAGGCTGAGCCTATTAGTGATGGTGGTAACTCCTCTGGGATAACATAGTTAAATGCAGCTGGAAAGTCGAGTAAGAATCTGTGAGACAACCAACCCTGCAGACACCCAGGTCAGGGCAGAAGGTGCTCCGGGCACTGGAGCAGAGATTCCCCTGCAGCCTGTGGTGCAGTCCATGGTGAGGCAGCTCTGCGCCTGCAGCCCATGGAGGTCCATGGTGGAGCAGATCTCCACCTGCAGCACATGGAGGACCCCACACCAGAGCAGGGGGCTGCCCGAAGGTGGCTATGACCCTGTGGGAAGTCCACACTGGAGCAGGGTCCGGGCAGGAGCTGTGGCCCTGTGGAGAGAGGAGCCCGCGCTTGAGCAGGTTTGCTGCAGGACTGGTGACCCTGTGGGGGACCCACACTGGAGCAGTCTGTTCCTGAGGGGCTGCACCCATGGAAGGGACCCACACTGGAGCAGTCTGTTCCTGAAGGACTGCACCCATGGAAGAGACCCACGCTGGAGCAGTCTGTTCCTGAAGGACTGCACCCATAGAAGGGACACAGGCTGGAGCAGTCTGTTCATGAAGGGCTGTACCCATGGAAGGGACCCACACTGGAGCAGTCTGTTCCAGAAGGGCTGCACCCGTGGAAGTGACCCAGGCTGGACCAGTCTGTTCCTGAAGGATGCACCCCATGGAAGGGACCCACACTGGAGAAGTTCATGAAAAACTGCAGCCGGTGGGAAGGACTCACACTGGAGAAGTTCATGGGGGACTGTCTGCTGTGGGAGGGCCCCCACACTGGAGTAGGGGAAGAGTGTGAGGAGTCTTCCCCTGGGGAGAAAGGAGCAGAGAGACAACCTTTGATGAACTGACCACAACCACCATTTCCGGTCCTCCTGTGCTGCACGTGGGGAAGAGGCAGATCAAGTTGGGAGTAAAGTGCAGCCTGGGAAAGAAGTATGTGTGTGGAAAGGTTTCTTTTCAGATTTGTTTTCATTTCTCATTACCCTTCTCTGATTTGAGTGGTAATAATTAAACAAATTTCTCCAAGCCAAGTCTGTTTTGCCCGTGATGGTAACTGATGAGTGATCTCTCCATGCCCTTATCTTGATCCATAAGTCTTTCATTACATGTTCTCTCTCCTGTCTGGCTGAGGAGGGCAGTGATAGAGCAGTTTTGGTGATCACCTTGTCTCCAGCCAGGATCAGGCCATCACAGCAGGGAATGGAGGCTGAAGGGAGGTATCTGAAAGCACTCGCTACAAGAAAAGGAAATAGTACTGTCAAATTTCTTTTGGGTTATTATATAAGCATTTTTTAATGTTTGGAACCAGAAAGGCCTTGTTATCAAAAGCAGACTTAATGACAGATAGGTCTGATGTATGTAAACAAAACCAAACTCTGATTATCCATTCCTGTCAACTGGACTAGAAGCTTGTCAGGTGTTGGGAGAGGAGGAAGCAGAAGGGAAGGGGAAATGGACAAGGTACAACTGGAGTTTCTACAAAACCATCTAGTTCTCCTGAGGTATTTCTGAAATGCCTTTATTTTTGATTGGTTTCTGCTTGATAGGAGGATTTTGGTAGTATCTCTAATGCAGGATTGGGATTAACATTTCAGCAAGACCAGAATATTTTTTTCTGAGAACAATACTTTGATTTATTTCTACATTTGCAACAGTAAGTCTAGGAAGCTTACTTTTTTGGCTCTAGCACATATTTTCTGTAGAAACAGCTGCTTTTATAAGATTGATATAAAATTAATCTTAGATTTGCCTTATTTGCCTTAGGCATTATTTTTTTAAATTGATCATCTTTCCTCATGTTTATTAGTGTCGCCACTATCCTGTGTTCCAGATAGTACGGTGATTCTGTGTTCGTCAGTGTTTATATGGGCAACCTGTTAACTCTCCCAGTTCACTTGAAAATTAGATGTTTTCTTGTGATGATAGAGAACATAAAAGCCCTGTTGGTTCTTGGTAACACTCGACAATTATTTCTTATACCTGACAGTTCTAATGGTGATGTATCAAATAAAAGGAGACCCTGAAGTCCACCACGATTCAAGTTCAGGTGTTTGTCTTCCATTGAGACTGCCTCATTAGCTGCATCCATGGCTTGTTTTACGCCGCACAAAGTTTGGAGATACAATGTGGTGACAGACTGGAACAAAAAAGTGGTGGAAAAACCTGAACTTGGTAGGATGAAGCCGGTGAGCAGGTGCTTAGGAGTGGGAGCTTGGAACTGTCAAGGGAAGTATCTGGGAGAGGAGACCTTAGAGGCAATAGAAGGAGGATTTGTGAAGGAGGGGTACAGGAGAACTCTCTGCTTTTGGCAGTTGTCAGTGTCTAAGCCTGTGAATGTGGGATGATAAATGAATTGGGAACACCACCTGCTGTCTGTGGCTTAGCCACAGCCTCTCTATTAGCTGTCTCAAAGTACTGGGCAGTGGAGAGGAGATGTTACTTCTTCCTTTTCACAGGGAGAAGTAACATCCATTCTCTCCAGCTGGCGCTGCCAGCCTGAGAATGCAAGTGCTCTGCTTTGTTCTCTGTGCAGGCACTTTGGGTACTGCTGATGTCCTGGGCTGCTATTGCCCTTTGCAGCCTAAGGTGAGCAGGTGTGCTCAGCCTTCCTATAACCCCTTCCTCAGTTAATCCCCAACTAATGTCCTTGTTTCCAGCTCTCCTCTTCAAGTTCTTCTTGTGTGCCTCGCAGCAGGTTACTGCAGAGACAGTTAGTGAAGAGAAGTGAGCAGGCTTGATTTGGGGAAGTCAAAGCTTGGAGCTGTGCAAGTGGAAGCGTCTTGGGCAGGAGCTGCAGGAGGGGAAGTGAAAACAGACTGGTGATTAAGAGGCAGATGCCTGTCCAGGACTCCTCGTGCTAACTTGTTTGGGTTGTTTTTTGTTCACTTGCCCTCAGCTCTGGTGTGTGTGCAAGGGCTCACATGTGTCTGTCTTCCCTCAGGCCCCTCTCAGTACCAGCTTGGAAGGGGATGGAAAGCAGTTGCAAAGTCAGTTCTTCCTAATACTTGCTTGTGCCAAGAAAAGCATTTGAAATAGCTTTCGATTCAATGAGTGTGGGGAAGGCTTCAGGTTAACTCAAATATAGCATGTTCATGTAATAAATTTCAGATTTTCTGGAGGATATCATTAGCACTGGCTTAAAAGCTGTCATCAAATATATCTGCTATCTAGCATGCTTGAGTCCTGAGGACTTTAGGTTCTACCCTAACAGAAACAATGGTCTTTATTGTGGTCTAGAGATGTCCACCCTCATCCATACCCAATGTATATGCCTTAAACTGACAACATGTTTTCGTAGAATCACAGAATGGTTTGGGTTGGAATCATCTAGTTTCAACCCCTGCCATGGGCAGGGACACCTCACATGAAACCGTGTCACCCAAATGAGGCATATAAGGTAACATGTAAAACATAAATTGA
>JANHGB010041745.1:0-20527 GCA_026283785.1 Coracopsis vasa
TAAATTTAAATTTTAAATTTTATTTTTTGTGTTGTTTCCCCCCCCCCCCCCCCTCCTTATTTCAAAGTAACCAGTTATAATTTAAACTCTTCATATAGAAAAAGGTGGCAGGAGTATGTCTGCTATGACAAGCAGTTAGTTTTCAAAATGCCATTGAAACACAGTCAGGTATTGTAAAAACAAAATGCAAATCTAGCAAAAAAAAAAACCAAAACCAACCAACCAAAGATACCTGAACCCCAAGCAGCAAAGCCAAAATGTAATTTTAACATAATTTAGATTACAGAATTGATCACAGATATATTATTTGAATTACCTTTCCTTACCAGTGCTTACTGGTTTGGGTTAAAAAATGAATAGCGTGGTTCATTATGGAAATATCAAAAACTAGGTCAGAAGGAAAAAGAAAATAATTTAAGGAGCTGTAAGACTGAAAGCATTTTAAAATACAAAGTTAAATTTATTTCTAGCTTCTGGGTCAAATTTTGGTGTCATCCATATCAGTGTAATTTAATTGAACTTAATGCAGTCAGTGCACGTTTACAATGGTTTAATTGAGGACAGATGTAGCCTGCTATGTTCAAGGATGGAGGTAACGTATTTGGAAGACCCTGTCCTGTTAAGGCACCAAATGAAACTTTATTAGAACTAGAGACACCTGCCTTATTACCAGAAATTGAAAGACTAATATATATGCAGGCATGTTGTTAATGTAAAACTAATTATCGGATCTTTCTTAAAGGAAGATGAATAGGCTTTAGAATTAAAACACAACAAAGCAAGAAAGTTTGCTTTCCACAATCCTCTGGAGAATTTTCTGGGCTCAAGGTCAGATGCTATTGAATAGAAATGAAACCCTGTCAAAACTTCCTGTCAAGACTTCTCCTTGGAAGGACCAGATATGCACAGACAATTTATATTTAATAGTAGTAACAGTTATAGGTTGTGCAAAAATTTGGCGGAAGCAATTTATGTGTTTGGAGACATGGTTTTTATATGGTTCTCTATTGCACTTCCAGTTCTCCAGACATCTTTTCAGTTTTGGAATGCCATGCTTTTTATTTGCAGGCTGAGTCTGTATGAGTTTCTAGATGGGAAACTGATGCTGGAAGCTTCAGTAAAAATTTTCAAATTTATCATTGAGTTCTTTTCTCATGTGTATCACTACAGAATTATATTTTCATTCCCAAGCCTTAATTGTATTTCATTCTGGAAGTCCTGCCATATTTCTTCTTCTTTTTTTTTTTTTCCTGGTAAATGACATGAAATAAGTAGTGAAGTATTCCTTTTCCCAGTTTTGTAGAAAGGTAATGTGAACCAGTAAGTTTCAGAAAAATACTGTTTCTCATGCAGTTATCTAATAGTGTGCTTTCTGCCTAGAGGCTGCTGAACTGAAGGTCCATTAAATGTACAAATCTGCTTATATGGTAGTTGTTCCCAAGGACACAAGTATATATACACGTAGTACTTCAGTAAGTATATTATCAAAATATAGCAAAGGAAACACAAACTCCTATGTGTCTTCTATGATGCTATGATTCTTTTGATTTCCATGGGAGCAGGGTTTAGACATAATAATGTATACATTTTAAAGTACAAGGATTCAGATTGGTTAGTGTTCTGAAATGGTACTTGCTCATTTACATTGAGACAAAGATACCTGCTTTTAATGCAGAATCTGATAATTTGGTTTTTGCCTTGTTACACATTGCTAGATTTCTTAATTTTCCAATTATATATGTATAATGCAGAGATTACGATACTTCTGCATTTCTGTAATGCACTTACGAATTTGATAATAAAATACTCAAAAGCAAATTTACTTGTATGAATAAAAGTTACTTTGAAGTTGCTCCATTTTAGAAAACTTTGTAGCTAATAATTGAATTTTAAAGTAATTCTTTCTCTATTTTTTGAATAATAGGTTGAAGGCAGGGTGTTGCTTTTCATTTACAGCTGTTAAAGGCATTGAGATGAAATCACAGGAAGGAAGTGCTTTTGGAATGGCTTTAGTGATTTATATCTTGCACATAATTTTTATGTTGCATATCCTGTAAGAGTCGATATAGGACAGTAAGTATTTTTCTCTTTATTGCCATACTGATTGCCCTTAAACTGGCATGGATAAATGAATATTAGCTAATAAATGAACAAAGATGTGGTTTTGTTTTGCAGTTTAAATGACAAAAACTTATTAGGTCAAATATCCCATGAGAACTTGCATTTAAAAAGAAATGCAATTTTTGTATGAAATATTGCCTACTTTCCTACTAGTACACTGCGTATTATCTGTTGGTCTATAGATAAGATTTTTCCAGAAAACTTTTTGACACAGCCATGTAGAAACTTCAGTGCTGCTGTCTAATAAATCAATGTCAAAGGAAGTTGTAATGCAAAGGTTAATGCTTGTTTTTTGTCCTTTCCTCAAAATACTTTCTTTTTGTAGTTATACCAAACATTGTTTTTAATGTGACTGCTGCAGCAATGAAGTCTCATAGTACTTCACTGGATAGAGGCATCAGTTAGAAGTAAATAGACTTGTGTGGGAGGCATGTTTTGGCTTTATTAATGGTAGTTGGAAAAAAAAAATTAAAATGATGTTTTATTTCTCATCCTTTCGTGCTATGTGAGTTCCCCAGACTTAGTCAAGTTAAACCAATCTCCTAGAAAAGGTAATGCACTTTATAAGGAAAGCATTATATTAGTATCAACATTTTCTTTTAAAATCAATAGATCTGGTAATGTATTAATTAACTTAGTAAATTGCAAAACATTTCTTTTGAGAAGTATTTTGAAATAGTAACATGAAAAGACTACCAATTCACTGTTAATATTATGAAATATCTTGACAACATAATGATTTCAATTAACTGTGATTGGAAATTTAACTTGCACTGATGTAAAATGCTACAGAAGAAAAGCGGCATAACTTAATATTCTGACAGTTATGCAACACTACTTTGAGTTCGTGTATGTAAGACACAACCTGGGAAATTGTTTCTAGATGGGGACAGCAACATTTGTCTTTTCAAAGCCACATTTTGTTATATTCCAGCGTTTGTGGAACATGGTAATCCACTGTATCTAGTTAAGCTGGTTGATGAAAGCACACTGAGCCATCACTTTGGTATCACTGACTTTGTTATTCGTTTCCTTCCCCATCTCCAAATACAGGAATCGAGAGTATGATGGCTAAAATATCTGTACTTACAGATGTCCTACTAGATGTGCAGTAACTTTGACAAAAGTTGTCTTCCCAGGAGAGTCTATTTCTAATAGCAAAACGTAGCACAAATGTGTTATTTTTAACCAGCAAGGTATGCTAATGTAAGACTTGTTTGTTATGGTAAGATTGGTTCATTACTTACCTTCCAGATATTAACAAGTGATGAAGTTTTCTTGCATTCTTCATTTTGACACATGCTCATGTTAGATTTTAGTTTGGAGGAGCATAGAATGTTCAACAAAAGCAGAAAATAAAATCCTTTTGCTTTTTCCTGAACACAATGCTAGTATCAGAATCATCATATACAGGCTGAAAATTCATATAAGAAGCAGAAATATTTACCAGCAGAAGAAAGAAAAAAAACCCCAACAGCTAATGGTTCTCAATAAAATAATTTCTTCCGCCATAGATCTACCTTTTAAGTATGTGCTCAGAATGTAAAGGCTTCATTTCTTATTTATATTTTTTCTGAGTATTTTTTTATTTATGTATTATATAGCTACTCATTTGTCATATCAGTCTTACTTAACAAACATTGAACTGTTGCTGTTCTAATGCAACAGAAATTTTTAAGCTCTTAGTGGTTCGCTAATGCCCCATGAGCAAAAAAGGGCCAAGAAAAGAAACTTTATCTAAGCTTAGGAAACAAATCTATAAAAAACTTAAGTGTTCTTCATGATGTCTCATAAATCAGAGCTATGCTTCAAGCACTGCAAAGACACATGCACATAAACAGATGCTTTTCTAGAGAGCTTTTAGTTCGATTAAGATGGAAAGAGGATGTGAGACCCAAACTCAAATTCTATGCTGAAAGCTTACACAGTAAGTTAATATCAGCATTAAGAAGTGAATATTAATTAACTACTCTACCTGATAGTTTAAAAAAGTTAAATTTCCCTTTTTAATGATCTTTTACTGCCCCCGTTTCAGATGCTCATGACTATGTGTTTAGTCATTTAGCCTCTAGTAAGGGACAGAATCAGTTGGTAAAACTACTTAGCCAAATTGTGCTAATAGGAAGAAACATTACATTTTGGTTGTTTTGTAATACTAAGGAAAAAGGAGTTATAAGTTCCTTTAACTTTGAAGGAGGCCTTGCAGGGAAAAATAAAATCCGTGATACCCCCTTTCCAGCTTTGTGTGGCAGCAGTAGAACTTGAGAATAATTACTGTCCTCTCAGTTCAGAGCTTGGGTGGCTACTTTATGATTGACTTGGTGTGAAAATGACTTGGATAGGGGGAAATAGGATCTCAGGATATAGATCTCAGGATCTATAGCTGAGACATAACATCATAAAGGTTTTTTTTCCTAGCCCTTTCAGAAAAGGTAACTTGCTTTTAAATAGTATTATGTCTAAATAGTATGCCTGGCCAGCTCTGCCAGATTGTATCAAGAAGCTCTTGTTCGACCTTTGTTTGGAAAAGAAAAGTGATATTATTGCATAAGAGTAGACATGGTTCCTTTCTTGTGTACATGGAAAAAAACCTAATAAGGTTAGAATAAACAAAAGTTATTGTTATTCCAACTGCTTAAGTAATTTCTTAGGCTTTAAAATATAAAAATGAATTGTGCCCTAAAATGTTGTCAAATAAGAAAAACCCACCCGAAAACAAAACCTAAGGAAAAAAGAAAAAAAGCAACTCCCAAAATTCCCAGTATCAAACCAAAAACTTTCAAAAAACTTTGGAATATGAGCCATTAAAGCAAATCTATAAGTGTATTTTCATAGCTGACCTTCCTGCTTTAAGAATTTTATTCTCTTTGTATGCCTGCGTTCTTGAGATGTTGAAGTGAACTTAGCGCTGTTTGTAAATAATGTAGCTCTTTGGTAAAGGGTTTTAAGCAGTAGTTGTTATGAT
Source organism: Coracopsis vasa (assembly GCA_026283785.1). Lineage (NCBI taxonomy): Eukaryota > Metazoa > Chordata > Aves > Psittaciformes > Psittacidae > Coracopsis > Coracopsis vasa. Next base: position 5,087 of record JANHGB010041745.1, read on the forward strand.
CATGAAGTGTAGAAATTCCAAGATTATCTGTCAGGTTTTCATATCAGCTGCACAGCTGATTTTGTGCTGTGTTGTGGAAAGGCAATGACAGGATGGGCAGTGTACCATTAGTTTGAGTGGGATGATGGGAGAATGGAAACTTTGTAATGCTTGCTTTGCAATACTCTTCAACTTGGTTTTGTTCCTCCACTTTTTGTATGGTAACAGTCTCTTATTTATCTTACTGGATGCTTCTTTCTAGCAGATTGTATTTTAATGCTGAATTAAAAACAGTGGAAGTGGAGAGAAATAGCTGTCACCTTCTGTGTTGTATGTATGTTAATAGGGAGGCTGTGGTCCTGACCCTGCTCTTGCCTAGAATTCCAGAACAAGAAACTTCAGGTCTTCAGGTTATGGATTTCATGTTCAAATCTAGTTTTAATGTGAGTAGAGATTTTCTTTTGATAAATTAGCACTCTTCAATAGCTACAAATTATTTTACTCAATTAAAATGCCCCTTTACTAGCAAGCTTGCAAGGCATGTTTTGAAGAAGGGTGAAAACAATGTTGTTTGACTTCTGTTCTCCATACTTATAAGGAAAACTGAATCAAAGATCTAGGGATGTTTCTTCTCCTGACCTGGTGAAGAAGAGACTTTAAGACTTTCTGCCTGGTGTTTCTGTTCTTATTTAGCTGACATACTGTGATTGAAGACATGAAATACTGTGATTGAAGATAATGACAGAAATATTAGTGGTCTTTCTGTCTGTTGGAACCACTTACCAACTTCAATAAGGACTTGTTGTCTAAAAATGTTTTTTCTGTGAACTCTACATCTGAACATGGAGTTACTAAGTAGCTTTTTATATCTTTTCATATATAAAGTTGCTTTGTTTAGACATCTCTAAATACTTAGGGCAACAACAGATAATTCCTGAAAAGTGTGGATATAACTTTCATTTCCTTGTGAGAAATCCTGGCCTTCTTGGAAAAGTTTCATGATAACTTGTGAAGTAGATTTCTTCAGTTAGTCTCTTCTTTCTACAGAAGAATCTTTTTACTGATCTCATCATTAAACAAAGTGATCTATTTCTGCAGTCTAATGGTTAACATTGTAACAGAACTCTGTTATTCAGATGTTTAATTATTCATTTGTACCTTGGCAGAGTTTTGACTTCATTCAGGTATCCAGTTTCTTGACATTTATTGAAGGAGGATTGTATGGTTTGTTTGGTTTTTTTTTCTTTTTCCCTTCACATATGAAAGTTTAAGTCGAAGAACTGTTGAGTGACTTATCATAAAAAGGCACTTTTAAGGTCTTTTTTTACCTTTTACATCTTGTTTTGGAATGGTACACAGATTACACCAGATTTAATACTGGACACAGTTAAAATAGTGCAGCATGTAAAATGAAACACAAAAAATCCCCACAAGACAGAGATTGTTCAGGGCACTTAACTCATTTGTTTGCCTATTTCATATAGATATACAGTATGACACTCTTATGCTGTCATATGCTCGATACTGATTAGACACTGTCTTGTCGAGTCCAGTTTAAATCACCCGGTTCATCAAATGTCTGTACTTCTTTAGGGATATAATTCTGCAATTTAATAGTCTCCAGCAGAAGGATGACCTTGTAATCCTCAGAATCTAAATTTTATCTGCTAGCTAAGAAATGTATGTGTTACCTGTAACTTTTTAATTAAAAGACTTAGTGGGTTTGTATCTTTTCATCTTTGCATTTCTTCTATCATGTTTAACAGTGACATGGAGCTAAAGCATTGACAGCATCACAAATTATATGTGAGCAAAAATGTCCTAAAAATCTTTACATTGTTGTAACTTCTAATAACACTTTTTGAAATAAAAGTAACTTTAAATATTTTAAAAATCTGGGGACATTGACAGTTTGAACTGAGTTTTTCTGTGCAGAACATCTGCTGTGTTTACTACCCAGCTTTAAAGTTTTAGTAACAGATGAAGCATGAATGCAGTGTTTAGAACGACTTTCATTACATAGTCTCAGTGAAGTAGCAGCATACTATTTATCTCCTGAACTCAAAGAGAATTCAGAAAAGTTAATATCTGATTTTCTAATCAAGTAAAATATTTTAATGCATAAGTGCAACAAAGACAAAGATGTAAATCCAATAATATAATAGTAAATGTTATGGACCACTAGATTTATGTGTTGGTTCGATTTTTTTTTTTTTTTTACTGTGTTTAATGTTCAACAATAGCCCCATCATCATTCTGTGTGGCAGGATGATAATTTATTCAATTTGCAGAAATCTTTGACAAGGTGTCTATTCTAAATAAGTAACAGAAATTTCCAAAAACCTTGGCAACTTGTCACTTTAATTTTTCAGCAGTCTAATATTATCTGTGAAGGATATCCCATCTGTGTAGTCTGAAACATTGACAAAACAACTAGGAGGAATCTCCTAGTTTTATAAGGAGGGGCCAAGTCAAGGTATTTTTAATATCAGTAGCTTCATTTTGCAGAGGTTATCAGAGGTGCTTCTGGGTAGCTCTCTGCTTAGAGTGGTGAGGCAAAGTGACTAGTGCTCAGAAATTGAATACAGGTGCCTAATGTACTCTCATTTGTTGAGAACAAAAAAACTTCCTACCATGTTTCAGTGACTAAAAATTACGATGAAATATATTTCAAGCTTATAATTTACATGCAAATACTAAATGTTGCATAGTCTTCAATAACAAGAAATTTGAAAGAATCAATTTTAACTATAGTATTTGCATTCCAGTTAAGTAATTAAATAATTTTGGCAGTATATTTAGGACAACCTCTAATTAGAAAAAACTGTTTGCCTACACTAAGGTTTATTTGATTTGAGTTCTTTTATTTTCAATTGTACAGAATTAATTTTGGTCAACAGGGCATGAAGGGCATAATTTTTAAATTATTTTTATAATAAAGTTAGATATTTAATGACCCTTTATGTCCTTACATCTTTTTTCAACATTTGATTTAGTTGGTAGTCCATTGAGATACCTGAAACGAGAAGAATCCCTCTATTGTTAAGTCCTATACATTAAGGACATTAATGATGGCCCCTGGTATTGTGATAATACTATTTGCTTATTTCTTTAACCATATATTCAAATACTTCATTGTATATAGAGATTTATGCTAGAATGTCTACAAGCAAAATGATCTAAACTTTGACAGAAATTACAGAGGTATTGCTGAGTTGTGCTCAAAACAAGTTCTTGAGTCATCAAGTCCTACTGCCTTCCTTTAGCACTGTTATTCCCTCTTTACTAATCTAAGTACCCGTCAAATATGTAATAACAGTAATCCTTGGACATACTTTTCAAGTTTTCCAACATCTTCTCTACTTTGCTGCAATAATTCTAACATGTAGTTCTTTTGTTTCCGACCATTATAATTTCCATTACATTCTACTGTGAGTCCTCATCTTTGTTATATTTTATCTTCTTCGGTCTTATGTTTCTTTAAGCTGCATAACACAGTTTTTATGTTGTTTCTCTTTTATGACTGATCTATTTTTATAATTTTTTTTCCCTTAAAAAAATTCTATTTTTTTTTTTTTTTTAATTTCTTGTAGAAGCTTCTGGATTAAAATGTGCTAAAAAGTGCTAGCTCTGAAGCTGGATGACTTTAAAACTTCTTGTCCAATGTTTAGACTGAAAAAGAAGTCTTAAAGAAGCTTGAATACTTTTAAACATTTGAGATCCTGTTCTTTGTCTTGGGTGGGTATGGGCATGGGGAAAATGTCATGAAGAAAGGTGGTGGTTTGGACTTGCTAGAGTGGCAATACTTCATGATTTAGTAAAGAATAATAAGTAATGGCTCTAGGAGAAAAAGCCTACCCTTATTTCTCTGGTCTTGATCATGTGCCCATTCATTGTGCTCTGCTGACAGAGCCACCAGCCACATCACTGAGCTGCACTGACCCTGAGAGACCTTTGCAATGCTTGTGGCCAGTTGCGCAATAAAACTTGTCATGTTTGGCCCCTATTGCTTTTTGAAACCATCCACTTCTCAAGGGTAAGGAAAAGCGGATTGATCCTCCCAACTGAAAAGAGTTCATTAAAAAATACAAATGTAATCTCCTTTCTAATTCCATTATGATTTCTTTGGACTGCATGCAGGTGACACTGGGAGCATGTAATACATACATGTATTTCTTCCTGTTTGGGACAATTTAGGGAAGCCTGTGCAATTTCTAGAATACACTGCTTTATTTCCTTTCTAGTATGATTCCACGTCTTCAGTGGAACTAATTTTGATATTACAGCTTCTTTATTTTCTTGTTTGTGAACAGCTGGAGCATTTTATCAGTTTCAGCTCCTGTATTTCATCTTTCTTCTAGCTTGAAAAAGTTTTAAACATTTTCAGTCTGTAATATTAGAGGAGGAAGGCAGAATTAGAATTAAGTCCTTAAAATTAAAAGTTTATGCTGTCACATTGTGTTTTCAATTCCTGATTAGCATAAAAATTTATTATGTTTTTGAGTTGGCAGAAAGTTTTCCCATTATGCTGTCTGGATCTTGCTACTTGCTCTGGTGAAACTGAATTGGGCTTGATTCTTTTGATTATCAAAGCTGACGTAACTGCTTGAAGATGGAAATGCAAGTAATAGGTACTGTTCTGAAATTCTTGAGTAGGAAATGACAACATCAAGACAGGATGTGTTAGAGGCTCACTGAGGGCATCTGAATGCGTGTGTTTATGTATGTAAACATAGTAGTATATCTGTATATATGTGTATATTACATATACAGAGAAAGTATCTGGCCTAAGGCTACAAATTGGGGTTGACTCTGCCACTGGTGTGATATGCAACATCAAAACCTGATCTTGCTTGGCCTTAGTTTCCCATTTGTAAGTGGAAATTATTGCTGACTTCCACCTTCACCTTTGTTTTCTTGCTTCTCTACACTGTAAAATATTTAAGTGGAAAGGTTGATATAATGTGGGACCTAGAACAGTATGGCTTCTACATGGTTTATGTAATACAGCATATGCTAAGAAACTCCCAGCCAAAAAAAGAAGGGTATCTGCTGCTGTAGGTAGAAATGGATAGCTGAACTTACTTGGATAGGAATGAAAACTAAGTATCTCCCATATAAAAGATGATATTTAGTGTCTGAAAGTCTGTTTTACTGTTTGCGTGTGATGTCACATAGGAACTGGACATTTCCCTATTCCCTCTTAAATAAGTTCAACCTAGAAGAATTTATTATTGTCATCGTGTGCCTAAAAATATGTCTAAAATCTTTGAAGATGATGTGCCTTGAAGTACAGACAGTCACGGGAAAGCCCATTTGCACCTGTAGTCATGTCTGAACATACCTAAATGTTCAGAAGAATCTCAGCTTGTCAAAACTATATAAATAATTTCAGATTTTTTTTCTGTAAATCAGAAGGAACACCACCTAATTTCACTCCAAACAAAATGTAAGATGTGATGATGTGAAGAGAATAGACTTTGGTTTGTGATGTAACTGCTTATATCCCTTATCTTTAGACTTCAATATGTAATGTTCATGTTAAGTATCATTTATCATGTCGGAGTGACTCCAACTAAACTGTAGTTTAGTTCAATTTATTTGACCATTTCAGACTTAGCTGGCAAATGAAGAAAGAGGAAGAAGCCCAAGAAGTTTTCCTGTTCAATGAAAATCCTGTATTTGTCCAGCTTTTATGAAAAAATGTTACAAGGAAAACGCTATTCTTTGTCATCCTTGTCAGATGAAACAAAGATACACGGGCAAATATAGCCAGCCATGCAACTTGTACTGTGATTTCTACAGGAGCCTTATTAAATTCATTTTGACTTTAGTCTGATTAGTCTTGTTTATATTTCTAATGCCACATTCACTGCTTTCCTTTCCACAAAACGTTATGAATGATATGAAAAAGAAATAAATTTTAATTGTTTATATCCCTGCATCAAGTAAGTTCATTTAACTTACTTGATACTTAGTTTAATTTGGGGAAGTCTGTCATCGTAATGATCAGAGAGTGTACATGGTTGCCTCATTATCTTGCTCTGATAGTATGTGGCTGTTGTATTATTTCTGTTTACTCATTTTCTTGATGCTTGTTTACTCCTGGCCTTCAGGGAAAATGGTATTAAATAATTCTGCAATGATTTTTCCAGAAGAAATATCTTAACGTTTCCTTGTTAATGCTGACAAAAGCCAGTGAAATTAAGCTACTTTATAGTATGACTTCAGCATAGCTGGGATATATTGCTTTGGATTTGACTTGGAAGTCCCACCTTAAAGTCTTCTGAAAAAAGCATTTCTAGAAATAACATCCTGGAATTTGCTATTTTCATGTAATGTATAAACCAGAACTTTTGAACTTTTTTTGGAAGTCATTAAAACCCGGTGCTTTAAAGTTCCATGGGGAAGCTGCAGCACTGTGCAGCAGCCACGTGTGGGTGGCATGATGTGGGAACAGAAAGCTGTAGGTAATGAAAAAGCTAATGCTGCATTAGTCCCCATATGAGAAATCCGTGCTTGTGTACCTCTATAAGTTGCTGGTAGCCTAGTGTAACTGCTGCATTCCTATAATTTCTGTTGGTTTGTGACACAGACCAAAACCTTTCAATATTTGGAAGATGTTGCCTGGTATTTCAGGGTGGCTCATAAACTGATTAAACAGAGACAGAGGTGTTCTACTGATACAATAATTTGGGTTTCCAGTTATTGCAGCTAAAATTTGCAAAAGTCTTTCATGAGGTAAATGACAAGGGGTATTAAAGAATCCTCTGGTTTTCAAATGAGTAGTAGTACCACATCATTATAGAACAATTAAAGGCATTCGAACCTCAGTGTTTGCTACAGACACATATAACACAGACTTTATTTACTGTATTAAGATGGATATTTTTAATTTCATGATCCTTTCAAGAGCTGAGGGTATGCTTTTCCTCACATCTTGTGGTACTATAAATCTAACTTAATTTAATTGATTTCAGTAGAGTTCCAGTTATTTAAAACCAGGTCAATATTAGAATGTGACTGTAATAACAAAATAAGATCCATATGCATAGAGAAATGCAATATATGCAGCACGTGTATGAAGAGTTTGTAGCTTGAATTCACATGTGAAATATAGAAAACTGAGGATGTTTAGCAGTTTGGTTTGGAGGAACTGAAGCTGCTTACTTTGCTGACCAGAATGTCACCTCATTTGCTTTAACCCTTTCTTGAATATATTGAACTAGGCTTGATCTAGAGTAGACATCTCATATGAGATTTAGAGTCAGACCCAGAAATTTGGCAGATAACAACATTAATTTTCATTTTGGAAGCTAAGACTGAATGCTTACACAAAATTGATAGTATTGTGTTTTTATTGAACGTTTTTTATAATAATTAAGAAATGTAATGGTGCAGCTAGAGACCAGTTTGGAATTTTAGTGCTGACGATTGAACATCTGTCACAGGTAGTCATGTATAGATATCATGGTGTCAGTAATTGCTTGTGTAGTCCTAAGATACATAACCCTAATTACAATTAGCCAGTATATAAGGGTATGTAAGTGGTAGAAAACAAACAAACAAAAAAGAAACCATTGCAAATAGGTGAGACGAAACTATAGCAAATCAGGATGTGATTGTGGACTGTGGCAGAAAGTTAATATTATCTTCCAGACATTTCTGGTGGGTTTTTGGAGGGGTTTGCTTGGTTTTTGGTAAGAATGCATTTCTTCTGCTTTGGTTTACTATAATGTTTGTAGGAAAACAGATCAAGTTTTTTCATATACATTTCCCAAATGTGAATTTCCTTTTAATATGACTCTCCTTCCTATATTCCCTCCCTCCAAAAGAAAACCAACAAAACCAGCAAATAACCCTAAACCAAACAAACACCAAAACGCAAACAACTTCTCATTTTACATTTGTACTGGGCATTAAACCATGGAATGTTTGAAAAGACAGGAAATCCTAGATCTTGCCTGATTTCTTTCATGATGATCTAAAATGGACTACATTCCAGAAGAATGCATGTGAGCATGATAGTCACAGAATGCAGTTTTGTGGCCCTTTTGTGGTCTTTAAAGGAACTGCATCCTGTCTGTTTCTGGCAGCCAGGAGGTCAGGAAATTAAAAGGTTTCATAGTTCTCTTGTTTTCAACCGCAATAAGTTCATATTCAACGAGAAGATCCTGTAACTACTAGTTTCATCCCTAGTGTGGAAAAAACAAAAGTTTGAAAGTTCTGAATATTATAGCTTTTTTTTTTTTTTTTTTTTTTTTGTCATTGTATGCTCTCAATTATCTGAGGAACAGCTGATACTGCAAAGGGTAACTACATAGGACATGTACAGTAACTACACTTTATTCTTATGAGCTCTTTTCAGTCTTGCATTAGTATCATGAGGAAAATGCGTTGCCTGCACATTATCTAAGACTACAAAAATATATATATCTTCCAAAAATCTGAAATTTTAAACTATTTTCACCTTCTAGAAATCAGACTAGAAATTGGTCTAGTTTGCATAGTTGTCTTTTTATTTGTCTTCTAATATTAAGTGCTAGAATTTCAGTTCTTTTAAGAGCAATAATTACATCTCTATATTCTGCTAAACATTTTCCTTTATTTTCAGAAGCTTCAAGAGCCTCTTTATAGGTTACTTCGGAGATGCAAAATCCCTTGCTTCTGTAAATACAGCCTCAAAGCAATCTTTCTTTATAGAGAATGCCAGATAACTAATGTAGACATATAGCATGGTGAGTAACAAAACAAGTAAATGGCATGATTAAGATCTAAGAGACTTAAACTTTTGAGTTGCATGCCTCTACCACCACTTTCTAACCCTCACAATATTTTGTGATTTATACATCAGAGCCATGATGCTGGTATTTAGTAAATCTCTAAGCTTGAAAATGTCTGGATATATTGTATAACTGTATGCTATTGACATACCTGTGTAATTTTTGTAAGACTGTAATACAAATTTGAAGACACTGAAAGGGGAGAAAACCTGTCTAACCAATCTTGACAAAGAAAATTAATTCCATTCTCTACAACATTATAGTTTTCCTACTAAAAGGAATATTGTTTCTAGTATGTCATCATCACAGAGAGAATTTGATCATATCATGCCCAGAGTAGTGCCCAGAGATACTCACTCATGTCTACAGAATAGTCTTGTGATTATTTTTTTATTCCCAATTGCCAAGTATCTGATTCTACTCACAGTGTGTAAGTGTATAAACTTAGAAAAGGAAAAATTAGAAGCAAATAAAGTGTCTTGAAAAGGGAGTGAATTTTCAATTAAAGAAAAAAAAACCAACATGTAAATTAGCACCATTTTGCAAAGCCTTAGTTTACATCATCATTCAGTTCAGGAATCTTTCTTCCCAACTCCCCCAACCCCACCTCTTCTTCTTTGGCCTTTTATGTCTTACTTAAGAACTGTGGTTTTTTTCTAATGCCTGTCATGTCAATAACAGAAATTAAAGAAACATTTATTTTATCTTTTTCTTACTTCAACGTTAGCATTATGATTCTCTACTTTTATTAAGGTATCACAAAGGTCTTTAGTGGTGACTTCTGCCTGAGTTAGGATATCCACAGCATGTTTAAGCCCTGTGCTTATAGGAAGTAAAAACTTTCTGATGTTTTCTGATGGATTTGTGTGTAGGAATATCAGCTGTGACTTCTCTCAGTCAGTATTTACATTGTTGATAAATTCTGTGTGGGATCACATGTATGCAAAGTCATACCCTGTCAGCAGAGAGCTTGGTTTATGTGTACACACGTAAGGGTTCTTGTGAGGGGTGAGTAAAATTATTCCTTATTATGCTTATGCACCTAAATTTTGAATACATTAACGTAAGTTGAGTCATGTACAAAACTTAGATGAAGGGACTGTAATAGATAATTTTTATCTATCCCACATTCCTATTTGAAAAATGAAAACAGACTGAAATATTAAGGGACATATAACGGTTCATTGGCCCCACCCTTGGCCACCTCTAAAAGAAAAATAAAAAAAATTCAGGGCAAATAGTGCTCTTTTTTACTTGGGTATGTTCTAATAGACCTTTCTATTCATAGTGTAACTTTTGCCTTGGCATGCCCAAGACTAGAAGAACATATGATAGCCTCCAACTGAGAGGGATATTTTGACAGATGTCTCATCTAAAATTGTGCTTTTAAATGAGAACCAGAAAAAATCCCACCAATTAAAATTTTAAAGCCACCAGTGGTTAGCAGTGTAAATCACTACTGTTGTAGGGCTGCATGTTTTTTGGGGGTGAAAGGTTAGTTGTTTGCAAAACCTGTTCATAGTGATGCAAACCAGTTTTTGGGGACTGGCCAATAGTATTGCTAAGTCTGTGTATTTTTTGTATTTTAAACCAGGAAGCGTCTAGCTGTAATAGCTAGTTGAAAATATCTGACTTCTAAGACTCAATGCTAGAAATTGCCGTTTTGCAACTTGTGCAAGCTTTCCTAAGAGCACAAAAGCTGCTCTGTTTTTATTTTCAGATTGCTTACAAAATAAGCAATTTCTTATGATTTAAAGATTTTTTGGTTTATATGATGAAGTGCTGATGATTGTTTGTTTTGTTTTGATAATTTAAAGCACCAGCACTTTGAAGATCTCTCAAAATAAATCAGTTTCTTCTATATGATCTGAAAATGTCCCTCATTGCTTGTTAAAATGTGAGGATGTCTTCTAATATCATCCCACCAGGAGCATGTTAGAGAGCCTATACTAGTCCATAGGGTAATATGCCAAATATGGCATTAAAATCTCACAGCATAAATGGTAATTTGAAGCAGTATTCATCCTTCATTAGCTATATGTCAGTATGTTAGGACCAGATCAGTTGTTATTGAATGAGTGCCACAATTTATTTCCTGCCTCCTTAGTCCTTGGTTACTGTCACTGGTCACAAGTAATTTTATTTTATCCAGCATTATGGCTATATTATTTCTAAGGGAGGAACGTTCCACTCTTGACACACTGCTATACACTGCGCACATATATATGCGTGCAAATCATCAGACATAACAGTTAACTTGGGGAAGGCTAGGCAGTGCTAAAACTGCTATTCTTTCTGAAGATCTTCAGCAGGGGAAGAAAATTTTAATTGCTGAAAAGTCTTGTTAGGAGAGAATGCTTTGGAACTGTGCTGGACAGCATTGAATGTACTAGTAGGACAAGATTTATTGAAAATTCTGTGATACTAAAGCAGGCATCCTCAAATATTTAGTCTTTCCCTTCTATCTTCTTCATTGATTTAAAGAAGAGTGGCATTCCTTGCAGAGAGACGTATAAGCTAAGTACCTTAGTTATGCTGCATGCTAACAAGCCTCTTGGTATTATGTAACATGGTAATGAATTATTACCTAGCTGCAGGGCAGCATTTCCTTGCCCGTGATATTAATATTAGAGTCTGTTGAGGCAATGTCCTGTTAATCAGAGCTGGGAATTTTAGATAAAATCCGTTATGAAGCATAAATGACAAAAAAAATAAATTGAGTGGTGACACATACATCTTAGAGCCACCTTTGATAAGAAGGCTTTTGTGTATGAAAGTTCTCAGAAACTGGGCTGGGTTTCGAACTCCTGTCTGTAATCGCATGAAGATTAGAGCCCATAGAGTGAGTTTTGTTTTGAATATGTAACCTCTCCTGCACTGTTTCAAATGCAGAAGGCATTAAGCAGTTTAAAATACAGCAATTGCATCAAGAAGCCTTCAAAAATCTTTCCTGTGTATAACGTAAGTGAGAGCTTCTTCCAAAGCTTAATTAAATTTATCAGACTATACATATTGGTGGTTATACTATGAATAGTTCTGATTGCGCTACCTGGAAAAAAGATTTAGCAGAAATATAAAGCATGTAGAAACAAAAAACATACATAGAAAACAAGTGCCAGCAGCTTGAGGAAGGAAAAAAAAAAATTACGGGTTAGATATTCCTCTGTTGTTTGTAGAATTTCTCCTGAAGGCTTTGATGTTGTCAGACATAAAATAATAACTAGGCAAGATATGAAACTGACCACTAACCTAATCTGATTAATGACATGGTCCTTTCCTTATGTAAAATATCTCTGATTTTACGTGCTAGTTAAACCAATGTAATAGTAAATGTGAATTGTGTGAAGCAAATGTAAAGTTATTCTAGTTTAGTAATAATAAAAGCATCAGCCAAGAGTTAACTGTGGCAGTGCACTGCTATAAATTCAAATGAACAAAAGTTTTTACTGGATAGGAAGACAGTAATTTTGACTAGAAGGTCATCGTCTATTAATAGGGAACTAATAGGTTTTCCAAATGAATGATTCTTGTTTTCAATTTGAGGAGAGGTGAGAGTATGAGGTGATCAAACTGAGATTGAATTAGGAGTTTAATCTATATATCCAGAACCTTTGTCACTGAAAAGATGGGAAATAGGTGAATTCATTTACAAACTGTAATGAATTTCTATTGAGAATTAATTATCTTGGACTTAGTTCTTAAACTGGACACATATTTGACCTTTGAAATCAATCTCTTTTTCCCCTCATACCACCATAAACTAGATAAATCTTCATAAGTTCAAAGTAATGAAACTTGGGGGGGGGTGGGGGTGGTGGTGTTATTTTTTTTTTAACATATTGTAATTCAATTGTGGATGTCCTTCTTACTTTTTAGTTTTAGTACACATATCTGAATTCTGATTGAAGTTCTTCCTGAATATCCAGAGTGGACATTCCTGACTTAAGTAAGTGAATGTATGTGATGGTTTATACTTACTGAGAAGTGGAAAGCTTTGTTGAACCCTAATGTGATTAAACACCTGAAGATGTAAAGGTAAAAGCCATGAATGATCTCAGAAGTTAAACTAGAGAACAACATTGAAAGGATAAAAGCCTCAGATATTGTCAGGAAGAGGAGGAAAATCAAGTGAGAACCAGTGTCAGTCACGGAGAGAGAGATTCTGAGTAACAGATTAATTGGCCAAGGAGACTCTATCACTTTGTGCATTTAGTTTCAAAAACATATAAATACAAGATAACTTTGTTGACCATCACATACATTGCATAGAGAAGATTTTTTAGTGTCCATTTTACCTCTATCTTTTAATTTCTAATTCTGCATTTAAGGTATATTATGGAATAAATCTGACCTTCTCTAGAAGTTTTTGAAAGGTAGAGTTACTGCTTTCTGAAAGATGTTACTTACATGGAAGAAGAAACATTGGTTATGGCATTTTTGACAAGTTCCATTTTTTGTAGGCCATCTCAGGAATCCTATTGGTTTAGATTGTACTTTATAATAATGTCTTTTTATATTACTGGTTACTGAGCAACTGCAGTGAAGCACACAACAGGGTGGCAAAATTGGAAAAAAACTTCAGGAAAGAAAGAAGTACCTCTAGATGACCTGTCAGCATGTTCATCATTTTAGATTTAAAATCTTAAATATCTTCCAAAATGGGAAAGCAGAAAGATAAGATTAGGGACCTACTGATTTCTGAAAGTGAAAATACATTAATGCTAGAGCTTTCTGTAATTATAATGGCTTCTGAATTTTCATTAGACAAAATCAGGTCTAAGAATCAGATAAAGATAAGTCTTTACCAGTTGCCTTTCTATGCTTGTTGTCTCAGTAAGTCCACTGAGAGACCTTTGTCTTGGGTATAAGAAACCTGCAAGCTCAATTTTCTATTCCTCAAATAAAGAATTTACTTTGGCATTTTAATATGGAAAACATCACAGCTTTTTTCAAGAATTCAGGGAAAATAAGGACTAAAGTTGGGGGTGTGTGTTAATTATTTTTTTTTTAATATGCCTTGCTTTTTAAGTTGTAAACGCAGTGTTCCCATAGGAAGAGTAAATTATAAATTTCAGTATGCTTGTAGAAGGAAGTTGCTGACATGATTTTTACTATTTAATCGTAAACTTACTGCTTGAGCCACCTTCTCAGAATAAATTCTGAAAACATGAGACTTTTAGTCAACCTACAAAAACTAATGAGCTTCTCACTAGTGTTTTTTCCTGAATGGCTAAATGTATACTATTTTAAACTAGTTCATTGGCTTATCTAAATTTTGAGTGGAAAAAAAAAAAAAAGAAAAAGATTTTTTAAACAGGTGACATCTGAGCTAGTCATGATAGTACTGTTCATCTTGTTTCCCTTTACATACGCTTTACTTCAGATACACTGTGGTAGCTTCTAACAGCGAAGCAGTTAAAGATGCTTTGCTGAGGTATAATATTTCTGCTAGAAGATGCCTATAAGCATAATTGGATAAAAAATAATGAGGTTCTCTTACCAGAGAAAAGTGATTTTTAACAGTAGACAGAAGGAAAAGTAAGGGCTTGTATTTCTTTTGGAGATGTCAGTTTGATGGAGAGATCTTTTCCATAGACAGAACTAAACGGAATTAAATAATAGCATGCAATCTCAGGGGGTCATTACTCTTGAAAATTGGGAATCTCTGGGCTTACAAAGCAACAAGAAAAATAGTGAGAAAACAGTTACATATGTATGCATTTTTATTTAGGAGTGGGGAAACCATCAACATAAGAGGTTTGATAATGTGATGTATTATGTATGAAATCTGCTGAAGGATTGGAAGGCTCTGCAGAGGGATCTGGACAGGCTGGATCAGTGGGCAGTGGCCAATGGTATGAGGTTCAGTAAGGCAAAGTGCCAGGTCATGCACTTGGGTCACAACAACCCCATGCAACCCTCCAGGCCTGGGGAGGAGTGGCTGTAAAGAAGCTCGGCTGAAAAGGACCTGGGGGTGCTGACTGACGGCCGCTGAACATGAGCCAGCTTGTACCCAGGCAGCCAAGAAGGCCAACAGCATCCTGGCCCGTATCAGAAATAGTGTGGCAGCTGGGCCAGGGCAGTGATCATTTTCCTGTACTCGGCACTGGTGAGGTTGCATCTCGAATCCTGTGCTCAGTTCTGGGCCTCTCGCTACATGAAAGACACTGAGGTGCTGGAGTGGGTCCAGAAAAGGGCAACAAAGCTGGTGAAGGGTCTGGAGATTAAGTCTTACAGGAAACAGCTGAGGGAACTGAGGTTGTTTAGTCTGGAGATGAGAAGGCTCAGAGGGGACCTTATTGCTCCCTACAGCTACCTGAAAGGAGGTTGTAGTGAGGTGGGGTCGGCCTCTTTCTCCCAAGTAACAAGCGATAGGGCAAGAGGTAATGGTCTCAAGCTGTGCCAGGGGAGGTTTAGATTGGATATTAGGAAAAATTTGTTCACAGAGAGGGTAATCAAGCATTGGAACAGGCTGCCCAGGGAGTCTCGGGCTAATGGTTGGACTTGATGATCTTAAAGGTCTTTTCCAACCTTGTTGATTCTATGATTCTAAATATTTTTAATATTTTGTGAAATCTAGAAAGAGAGGGTGACAGAAAAAAAAGAAAACAAAAAAAACCCCACCAAAACCCCACCAACAAAACCAAAACCAGATATGATTTTAGGTAGTTAGCTTGTC
>JANHGB010041747.1:0-14388 GCA_026283785.1 Coracopsis vasa
ATCTTTTCCGGAAACAGTCATCTCCACAATGGTGCACCCGCATTGCTGCCTGTCCTCAGTTTCAAACCTAAAAGTCCATTTGAATACAAATTCTCTGGTGTCAGCTCCCAGCCGTCCAGTAGCACAGTGAGCAGAGCACGAATGTTTGGCCTGTGCTCCCACAGGCAATGAGCCAGGACACAAAGCTGGTGCTGAGGCTCTTCTGCAGACAGTAATCTCCACAGCGGTGCCAACACCATTGCTGTCTCTTTTTGGTTTCCCACCTAAATGTCCATTTCAGTCCAAACTCTCTGGCGCAGTGTACCTCCTGTCCAGCAGGACAGTGAGCAGAGCACGAATGTTTGTCCTCTGCTGCCACAGACGAAGAGCCAGGACAGAAAGGTTCTCCTGGGCCTCTTCTGCAGACAATCCGCTCCGCAGCAGTGCCAATACCTTTCGTATCGCTCCTCGGTTTCCCACCTAAAAGTCTTTTCGTATCCAACTTCTCTGGCGTCAGCTCCTGGCTTTTCTGCTGCACAGTGAGCAGAGCACTAATGTTTGGCATCTGCTCCCACAGACGAAGAGCCAGGACAGAAAGCTGTTGATGGGCCTCTTCTGCAGACAGCGAGCTTTGCAACGGTATGACCCGCATTGCTGTCGCTTCTCGGTTTCCCGCCTAAAAGTCCATTTGAGTCCAACCTGTCCGGTCCCTGCCGTTGGCCGTTCCTATAGCACAGTGAGCAGAGCATGAATGTTCAAGGGGCTGCAGAACCGCCCCTGGATGACTCTAGAGAAGTTGGACTCAAATGGACTTAAATGTGGGAAAGCGAGGAGCGACTGCAATGATATTGGCACCGCTGTGGAGTGGACTGTCTGCAGTAGATGCCCAGGAGAACCTTTCTGTCCTGGCTCTTCATCTGTGGGAGCAGAGGCCAAACATTCGTGCTCTACTCACTGTGCTGCAGAACGGCGCCTTTACAACGTTGGAGAAGTTGGTCTCAAATGGAGTTTTCAGTGGAAACCGAGGAGCAATGCGAATGGTGTTGGCACCGCTGTGGAGCTGACTGTCTGCAGAAGAGGCCCAGCAGCACATTTCTGTGTCGGCTCTTTGTCTGCGGGAGCAGAGGCCAAACATTTGTGCTCTGCCCACTGTGCTGCAGAATGGCCGGGAGGTGACACCAGAGAGGTTGGACTCAAATGGACTTCTAAGTGGGAAAGGGAGGAGCGACAGCTCACTCTGTGCAGGTGATTCCGAGAGCCAGCTTTCTGCCAGGCAGTGTTCACCTTGGGAGCAGGGTTTGGAGCCTTCAGCTGAATTCAAATCAGCAGCTTTCTGCTCTGGCTCTTCCACTCGAGAAGGAGAAGCTGTATGTTTGACTTTGAGAACCCTGTTTCTCCCAGTTTAGGCAGGATAGCTGGGTTGCATTGACATACTGGTGACATTGCTGCAGAGCTCCCTGGTGTGTGCATGTTCTCAGCAAAACCCATTTCCTACCAGCCCTCTCAATGAAGCATCTTTATTCTGAGGAATGCAGTATTGATTGTGCCTTTATCACTCTGTCCCCACCCCACCAGGTACTAGCAACAAGGTTTCCTCACTGCCCTCCTCGTGCTGAGCACATTCTGAAGATGCCCTCTGAGTACCCTGCCCGTGTGCTATCATTTCCAGCCACCGTGAAGCTTTGGCTTGTCTGCTTGGTCCTTGCTCCCATAGCCCACGTGCCTGTCTGCCTCCTGGCAGCCTCTTCCCCTACAGCCTCCCTGCACTTCACGTTGTGTTGGACCTCCCAGGTCAGGGGGTCCCTCTTCACCCATGTTCCTGCCAGGCCCTGCTTGACTCCCTGTACATCGACTGGCTTCCTCCTGGGCTTGGAGGACGTTATTCAGGCAGACTCTCAGCTACCTGAAATCAGCTCTCCTGCAGTCCTGGAGAGGAGACTCAAGAGCCTTCTCAAGAAGTCAAACTCAGAAGCAGCTTCCAAGTACCAGGAAGAAGAGAAACTGTGCATGCTCAAGCTAAAACGTGACTGAAGGACAAGTGGTGAAGAAGAAGGAAAGACCACCTGAGGAACTACCATCAGAGGACTGAAGTTCCAGTAACAGGTCAATAGATGGTAGCAGAGACCGAGATATAAAGAACTGCATGCCCATGCACCTCCCCCTCTCCTCCGCCCCCCCCCAGCCGAGCCAGCAGCTGGAGGCCTGTTCCGGGCACAGCGGAGGGGTAGACACCACTGTTGCTTCCCTCACTGATAGACAAGGTGGGTCTGACTAGGGACGGGAAGAGGAGGGCAGCCGTGGCTGCAGTGACCATGAGCTGCTCGAGAAGGACAATTAGCAGAATGACAATGCAGGACTGCTTGAGAGCTGATTTCAGGTAGCTGGGTTCTGCCTGGGGTGTTCTGGAGGTGGAAAGGACTGTGGGTGCCAAAAAGCTTTAGCAAGAGCCAGGCCCAGCACTCACCTGTCAGCGAGCCCACAGCAGTGTATGCCAGCATCATGGGCAGCACTACATTCGCTGCATCTGCGGAGAAAAGAATCCACATTGTCCGTACCCAGGGTGAATTTATCCCCCGCTCACGCCCTCCAAGCAAAAATCTGCCACGAAAAACTGGTGGTTTGGAACCATTTCCCTTTTCTTTTTTTTTTCCTGGGGACCAGGAAAAAACCTGCAATCAATCTGGACGTGGAGCAGGAAGGAGGTTTCCTTCAGGCTGACTTCATTGTGGACCACACAAGAGTAGTAGCCAGTGTCATTTAACAAGGCTCCCAGGATGTACAGGATATTGTTCTCAAGCTGGATGTGGCTGCTGCCCAGCAGCAGCAGCCCATATTTCTTCCACCAGTACAAGTCTGCCTTCCCTTTCAGGAGGTTGCAAACAGGTTTAGAAGAGATAGAGTGACTGTCAGCATTCAAACCCACAGTTCCCCAAGTCCCAGACCCAGAGCACCTTCAAGCTTGGACTCCTAAAATTAGAGCAGTTTGCTCCAAGATATGTGTGTCAGAGCCTCAGCACCCTCACAGGGAAGAACTTCTCCTAAGATCTCATCTCAGTCTCCTTTCTGGCCCCTTGAGTGTTTGGCCTCATTGGCAAGGAGAACAGAAACTGCAGGCACCAAAATGCCGGGCACCCATTCTTTCCCTTCAGAGCTGTGGTCTTGCAGGCAATCTCCCGCCCCAGAGCCAGTTGCTGAAGGAGTCTGTGGACTTTCCAGCTGCTGAAGACCGCAGCAGCTAAAAGCTGGATGCTCTTCTGGAAGGGCCCATCTCCTGGATTGTCTGCCTTGCATCCTGGGGCAGGCAGAGAATTAGCTGCTGCCCATTTCAGCAGGGGGAAGAAAAGTGAGGGCTGGTTCCTAGGTTGCCGCCTCATCCATGTTTGAGCCTTCTCTTTCCTGGGCTTGCATGCTCTTCACTGAAGCACAGCTGTCAGGCCAGCAACTGTGCTCAGCTAGCAGGAGCTGATGTGCCCTGGGGAGGGGGAGGATGGAGCTGATAGAAAGCCACTAGCTTCAACCAAGGGTATCTGCTCCCCTAAGCCATGCAGTCCCAAACAGTGCCTTTCTTGTACCATGAGCAGGTAGGGTGAGCATCATGCCTGGGACAGATTTCTCAGGAAAAAGTGAATTGGGGGGGCTTTTGAGGGCTCCTTGGGTCACATTTGTCACACAATGAAGAAAAGTTACTGCCCGTCTCTGGCTACCATGCGTAGGAGGAGATTCCACACTGTCAATGATCTGAGTGATTACTACAGCGTTTAATAGGATATCTCTGAGGTTGGGCCAATTCCAGAAGTCTCCTTATTTTATCTCATTCATCCAATGAAACTCAGGACTGCTGCAAGCTGTCTGGGACAGAAAAGTGGAGCTGTTTCCAACCCAGTATTTCCGTAGCATTAAAGAATCTGCTTTTGTGCAGGCAAGGACACTCTTCAAAGATAAATGGAGACTGGTTAACTAAACCAAATTCTGCTGAAGTCAAACATAACACTTTTACAAGAAAAAAAACACTGCAGTGATGAGGACACCTGCGATGATGCTGCCCTGACACCTTACCTGCATGACAGTACTGCCACTGTCATGTATAGTGGTGCTTTGAAATGGGGATTGGGAAACCATGTTATTTTCTCTTTTACAAGCAGATTCATTTCCAAACTTGTCTCTTTCCTGCAACAAGCCCAGAACCCTGCGGTGTGTGCATGGGATCTGCTCCACTTCCCCCTGTTCTCCATGCGCTACACTCACGTGCACAAAGCCGCAGTCGGCGTATGCTGGAGCCGCAGCACTGGCGCTGACAATCAGAGGATCTCCCTGGACACGAGGGGAATAACACTGCAGCATGGCTGGAGAATTCAAACACAGGGATCTGACTGCCAGAACTGGTACCCAGTGTGTACAGTTCTATTGCTTGCATGGATTAAATGCTGTAGTAATCACTCAAAGAGCTAAATGCCAGAAATGTATTATGAGCTGCCCAGCGATTTTAAGACTGATTTCTTCACATTAAACCATATTTATTTAATATATGTAGATTAAAAATATGTATTGTAAAACTGACTTAGTGCAAAAAAGAGCAAAACAAAAACACCCTTCAGGCATGCAGCAGCAAATACAGCAAGTGCCCCCGCTCCCTACTGAGGGCCATGGCAGATGTAGGAAGCACAGCAGATCCAGGCTGGGTACAAACAGATACGAAGAGAAGGTTCTCAGGGACAGGACTGCTGTTGGCACGGGGACAGTCAGAGCTCCAGGTCCAGCTTGCACTGAAGCCCTGCCCCTCTGGCCCTCCCAAAAAGGAAGGAAGGAAGGAAGGGAGGGAGGAAGGGAGGAAGGGAAGAAGGGAGGAAGGGAAGAAGGGAGGGAGGGAGGAAGGAAGGCTGGAAATAAAGGAAGAAATATTCTTTCTTCAGCTGAGGCTGAAGTCCTGGTGCAGAATGGGTGTCCCAGATGTGAAAGGTACTGAAGGAGCAATGTTGGCGAAGTGTCATGCTGCCCTTAGCATGCCTTTGGCAGCCTCAGTATCTCTGGAGTTGCTGGGTTTGTGGCTCTGTTAACCCTAACCCTAACCATAACCCAAATGTTCGGTAGCATCTCAGAGCCAAAACTGATGTCTTGCGCCACGATGGGTGTCCCAGATTTGAAAATTGTTGAAGGAGCAACGTTGGTACAATACCATGCTCATTTAGGCGTGCCTTTGGGAGCCCCAGGATCCCTAGACCTGCAGGCTTTGTGGCTCTCTGCATCCTAACCCTAATAATTACCCTAATTTTTATGACATCCTGCAGCTGAGGCTGATTGCCTGCAGGAGAATGGGTGTTCCAAATGCAGAAGGTGTTGAAGGAGCAATGTTGGTGCAGCGCCGTGCTCTCCTTGGCATACCTTTGGGAGTTCCATTATCTCTAAAGCTGTAGGCTTTGTGGCTCTCTGAGTCCTGACCCTAACCCTAATCCTAATTTTTATGGTATCTTGAAGCTAAGGGTGACGTCCTGCAGCAGAATGGGTGTCCCAGATGTAAAAGGTATTGAGGAAGCAACATTGGTGCAGTGCCGTGCTCCCCTTGGCATGCCTTTAATAGCCACAGTATCTTTGCAGCTGTAGGTTTTGTGGCTCTCTCAATCCTAACCCTAACCATGACCTTAATTTTTGTGGCATCTTGTAGCTGAGGCTGATGTCCTGCAGCTGAATGGGTGTCCCAGATGTGAAAGGTGTTGAAGGAGCAATGTTGGTGAAGTGCCATGCTCCCTTTTGCATGTCTTTGGCATTCCCAGTTTTCTGCAGCTCTCTGAGGCATGCCTTTAATAGCCGCAGTATCTCTGCAGCTGTAGGCTTTGTGGCTCTCTGAACCCTAACCCTAACTCTATTTTTTAAAGCATCTTGGAGCTGAGCCTGACATCCTGAGCAGAATTGGTGTCCCAGGTGTGAAAAGTGTTGAAGGAGCAATGTTGGTGTAGTGCCATGCTCCCCTTGACATGCTTTTGGCAGCCTCAGTATCTCTGGAGCTCTAGGCTTTGTAGCTCTCTGAATCTCTTTGTAACTCTCTGAAAATAACCCTAATTTTTATGCTATACTGGAGCCAAGGCTGACATATTGCAGCAGGATGGGTGTCCCAGATGTGAAAGGTGTTGGAGCAATGCTGGTGAGTGCCATGCTCTGCATGGCATGAAAGCATGGACTGCATGCTTTTAGGTAATACAGTCTGCTTGCAGATTTTATCAACCTTTCTGCTTTTCTTCTGTATTAACAGAAAATCAGTGCCCTGAGGTGAGTGAGAACAAACCTCTGTGGTGCAAACCTGGCTCCGGAGGAAGGGAACTGAGTCCACTAATGAAAGGTATGTTATAGTTACAGTGTCAAGACAGTCATTCCATATTGCTGTTTCTTCCTCCTGTGTGGTAGCTGTTTTGTTAAGTGCAGCTCTTTGGCCTTGACATAAACAAGAGCAACCGCAATTAAGATCCCACAGAATGGAGTCAGAGATGTCACACACTGTCCTATGTACTGTGTCTTATGTCCTATGTCGAATCCTTGTTCTCAACTGAGCAAGCCGTCATAGAGCCATGATTCTCAACTCTTTGTCACCACACACCACCTGGCTTCTTCAAAGCCTGGAGTGGACTCTGGTAGAGCATCCACCACAATTGGAAGTTAAGTGCATGAAAAACTTCTTTTTCAAATTCGTCGTGGAAACTGGCATCAGAAAATTCAGGAGGACTCTGTTTCTGCCTCTACTACAGAACTCCTATGCATCAACCTAATCACTTCAATTAGAATGTTTCTGGTTTTCTAATGTCAAATAGTTGCGTATATGGTTCTTAAGTAGCTGAAGCACTGAGTATTTCCAAACTGCAGCTCAGGTTTGCTCTATGGGTATATACATACATACACACACACACAAAGTTATAAACACATACACTTGGTAATGGTGGTGTTAGTGATATCCATGCTGGCTCATTTAAAATTAATTCTGTTAAACTACAGTTCTGTACTGAATTTATATGCATATAAATATATGCATTTATATACATACAATGCATGTATAAGTGTCTATACAGGTGTACCTACGTGTATGTGTGTCAGCTGTGGGTTTTTTCAGAATTAACTTAAACTAGTTTGGATACCAGTATCATTCCTGCAGCAAGCACTACCTTCCCTATGAGTTATAGAACAGTTTCTTGATGGCAGACACTGCAACTTGCCAGGTAGCAGGTGAGAAATATTTGTGCCTTAATGTCTTTTCAGCCTTCAAAACTGCTGCTTACTCTGCAAGTGCTGAAGCCTTCCTCTATCAACTGGGCCTTGTGCCCTATTGAGCAGGAAGAATACAAACTTAATCAGAAAGCTCATTAAATGCATTAACGTTCAGGACTCCTATGTTACAGTAAGATGCCTGTAAAATGACCAAATCAAAGATGAATCAAAGTTTGACATGGGCAACCACACTTCCCAAAGCAGCAGTTTTAGGTAATTGAATTGTATCTTTCCTGCTTCTTCTTGAGCTAAGAGATACACCGGTTTGCTGTAAAATTAGTCTGCAAATAAATGCCTTTAGTTAGAGGTTATTTTGAGAAAAGGAGAGCTTACCTTCTGCAAAAGGGAAAATTAATCTTTTCCCCTTTGAGATAATTGCATTTTCAGGCCTCTGTGAGTTACGGAAAGTGATGACTATTTGGAGATGTCAGGTCTTTGTGAGATGTAGATTATAAAGTACATGGAAAAATCATCAAGAATCTTACAGGAATTAATTTTTTTGTAAATTCTTTTGTAATCCATTCTTACAAACCTTCACACAGTACTTAGAAAATATTGACTATAAAGCTGAAAAGTCAGTAACAGGCTATCGCAAAAGTTGCCTGAAAGATCCCCCTGCACGTGTCTGTGGGGCTTACTTCTCTGAAGGTTAACCTGAAATTCATTGCTTACATTTACAGTAATAAGTTTTGGAATAATTCCCACATTGTTATAAGTTACTTTAAATCCCTGCCAGATATTTCTACCTCCTATTTTAACATGGTTTGTCTGGAAATATACCAAATATTAATAAAAAGTAATAGGCTATACAGTATTTGAGTCCAAACTGTTAAGCGCCCATTCATTCACGTTCTAGTTTGTAATTTACAACGTGATCCTTTTCATCGGAGTCATACAAACCAATGACTTAATTCCCACCACCACCTGTCCACTGCAAATTAGCAGTAAGGAAAAAAAAAACCAAACCAAAAAATGCATTGGGCAATGTGGTCATTCATTCTATAAGTGGAATTTTCAATACACAGCACCAGATGTTCTGTGGTATATCTGATACAAGTCTTAGGAATGGCAAGCTTTATAACACTGTGGCTCCAGTCTTCTCTAGAAAGAGAAAGAATAGTTTACACTAAGGCTTATAGATTAAAAAGCACACCAACAGTATGTTTTTATAATGCAAAAAGCTGTTACAATAAAGAATAACCTCCTAAGCATATAAAGAAAATTGGATAGTCACACTAATCCCACAAATGTTACTGATCACAGGTACACTGAATGGGGTGAGCTTGGTGAGCTGCAAGGAAGTCTATTGTAGCACTCCTGAAAACCTCATAATTAAAGATGAAGGGAAGGGAGGAACAGTCTGTTAGCATCCTAATCCTTCACCTGCATGTAAATTGACTTTTTAATGATACATTTCCTAGTACTGAGGTTAGAATGGCTTTAAAGGCCTACATAGAAAAGCTTTTCATTCCTTGGAAAGAGTACAACCTAACTTAAAAAATGACAAATATACATAAAAATGCAGAGTACTTCTTTTAATAATAAAATACTGTTCTTAAACCAGATCTTTAAACATCTGATCTAATCTGATCTGATCACAACCCATCTTGAGGAGAATATTCTTCTCAAGGTCTACACCTATCTCATCAGCCTAAGCTCCCCAGGCTCAGCAATTTGGGCTGCTAGTAATCATTTCCAGAATGCCCACGAGAGCAGACATGTCATTGTTCAAAAGATATGCTTGAGCACTGGACTAGGTTTCAGAAATCTGCATCTTATCTTGCTCAAGTTTCTTCATCTGTAAAATGGTATCTTACAGACGAATGATATTCACCAACTTTTAAAAACCATTTTAAGATATACGTGGTTAATTATTAAGCAGTATGGATTCTCCTTTGTAACACATGGCTGCTAATATACTGACTTACCATCTTTCATATTAGCATCTTTATTTAAACAAGATTCACTATTCTTACTGCGACATAGCAAAACATTCATTTTGTCAAACAGAATTGTAAAGCAGCTTTTATCCAGCACAAGTGTAATTAGAATAGTAGAGAAGTGATGAGATAGTCCCTTGAGCTCAAAGCTGATGACAATCTGGTATTTTAAGTTCAAGTAACTGCAGCAGCAAAAGTAGTTTCCAAGTCAAGTCTGCCCTCCACTGGCTTTAATGAAACTGCTAATAAATTTTGGATCAACTCTGTCTTTCTGCAAAAAAGTAGAGGAACTAAATTTAACAGAGGCTGATACAACATATTGAGACCTGTAGTCGGATTTCTTTTTATTTTTTAATAGTAGTTAAGTAATTTTAGATTTATTTTAAAGTCCCATCTATGCTTTCTGGCAGATTCTTGTTCTTTGGGTTTTCAAAAGCCCACCAGCATATCGTTCACATCAGAGTTGCTGGAACAAACATACAATATGGGAAGGAACATTCTGCACATGGTTTTAAAGACATTTACTAGAAAAGCAACAGAAAAGTATTTTGCTATGATACAATTAATGATTGTTATATATAGTGCTAAATATACTAGTCAAATACTAATGTCCTAAAAGAGAGCAGTATCAGTCAGTACTAGAGTAGTCTAGTACTGTCACTATGGGCAGCCTTCCCCTCTAGAATGAAGCAGAACAACTTTCATTACCATACTTATTTTAGAGATTTTTCCATCACAAATCCCACATGCAATTAACTCATCTCTTTAACTCAGGAAGACTCATTTTCCTTTATGTGTTTAAAGTAGGAAGGTTACTGGGGGAGGAAAAAAGCTATCTTAATTACACTTACTTGCAAGGATTCATCTAGCATAATTTCAACCCCAAGGTGACACTTGTGTCTGGAATACAAAATTTGTACCATTATGAACTGGAGGATGTGATCAAGCTGAAAAGCCTCTGGTTCATTTATCTTGTTATCTTCATGCTTCACTACACTTAACAGCATCTAATATCTTGTGACTGCTACCTAAATCTAAAATAAAGGAGTAAAATGTGGTTTCTTCAGATGTGTATTTTATACGTAATACTCACTATCCTCATAGTACAGAATTTCTTCCTAATACCTAATCTAAACCTCTTCTTTTTCAGTTTAAAGCCATTCCCCCTTGTCCTATCCCTACACACCCTTGTAAAAAATTACTCTCCAGATTTCATATAGGCCACTTTAGGCACTGGGAGCTGCTCAAAGGCCTCCCCAGACCCTTCTCTTCTGCAGGCTGAACAAGCTCAGCTCTCTCAGCCTGTCTCTATAGCAGAGGTGCTCCAGCTCACTATCATCTTCTTGTCCTCCTCTTCTGGGCTCATTCAAGCAAGTCCATGTCCCTCTTGTGGGCCCCAAGGCTGGATGCAGGACTGCAGGTGGGGTCTCACAAGAGCAGAGGGGGAAAATCACCTCCCTTGACCTGTTGGACACACTCCTTTTGATGCAGCCCAGGGTACGTTTGGCTTTCTGTTCTGGGTCAATTCAGCTTCTCCTCACCCAACATCCCCAGGTTTCCCCAGGCCTGCTCTCAATCAGTTCTCCACCCAGCCTGTGGCTGTGCCTGGGATTGCCCCAACCCAGGTGCAGAAGGTTATTTTTAATTTTAATAATCATAACTGAAAAGCAGCAGCTGCATCTAAAAGCATTACTGTGAAGCCAATGCTCTGCATCAATCACAATTTTAGTATATTTCATTGTCAGAAAAAGTGGTTTCAGCAGTATGTTTATTTTTTGTAAACAGATGCTACCAGAGACTGTTACAACAAATGCTCACTGAAGAGAGGAAGCAGAAATATGACTTCTAATTACACTTCTCATTTTTCAAATGCTCCAGTTTTATGTTCTGCATTAAAGAGAAATACTGCATTTTCAAGCACAATGCTGTCAACTGATTGCAAAGACTTACATTCTCAATTTCATGGCTGCTCACCTTAATACAATGTACTAAGGTCAGAACTGTGATAAAAACAAGTACACTGAGAGCAAAGACTGTTTTGGAAACCATAGTATATTCACTGTTTTTTTCATCTTGTTTCAGTCATAGTAAAAATCTGCCTAAACCAAACATCTTTTAAGTCCTTTAAAATCTTTATAGATGTGTGCTCTTATAGCAATACATTCTGCAGCAACAAAAGCCTAGCTGGGATTTATTGACAAATAAAAGTTTACATTCAAATATTTTTAGAGGAAAATCCTTCCAGAGATACTGAAACCTTCACTGTTCAGATGCCAAAAAAAAAAAAAAAAAAAGCAAGTTTAATTTAAAACCAAATATGGATATTAGTTTGGGCCTCAGAAAATCCTTAAATCCATCAGATTCCTGCATATCACTGAAAGCATGCAAGGAATCAGATGATGGTTTTCATCCTTGGCCAAGTACTGCAATCATAAAAACATGTATTTAAGAACTGTTGTTTCTTTAGATGAACTACCTATGGTAAAAGGTAGCATTATCCTTAAATATAACACTTCATTTTCATCATTAAATGAAGATGGGGAGAATGGGAAACTAAGGTTTCAAACAAAAGTTTTGCAGCAGGTCATATTCAATTTTCAAGGACAACAGCAGTTCTTCTCAAAGGCCTCTAAAAGCATTTGATGAGCTTCTGTTAAATGCTGTCTCACCTCAAGACTTGTCTCTTCTTCACTGGCCTCAGAAGCTGTAAGGAAAAGTAATGAAGTTATTACTGTGTTTGCACTCAACTCCATATTACTCTCAGCTGCAGTTTATTGTATTGATTATACAAAATTATTCCACTTTGCTTTTTGTTCCTACCACTCTGATCATTTTACTGATTTTCTAGATGGGCTTTTGACAGTACCAGTTTTCTTGGAAATACTCAGTATCAAACAGTGACCAAAGTACAGCTAATGAGTGTCACACAGAAATTCATATAAGATATTCCAATGTGGACAGAATTTTTTCATATGCATTACTGCTCTGTATTCCAAGTATGTTTTGAAAACAGGATAAATGGAAAAACTCAAACATATTTACCCTCAAGTAATCTAGATCTTAGCAACATTCAAGAAAGACATTTAAAATTCTGATGTTTCCCATGTGACATAATTGGACAGCCTTAGTCCTTTTTATTTTGACTGCAGTGCTTTCCATTTTTATTTGTCTCTTTTTAAATCAACAGGGAATGTTTCCCAGACCAGTAGTGCAGCATAGCTGGGATTGATTAGACTAAATCAATGGGAATACTAAAATGGAATGGAAGAAAAGGACCATCATTGCTAAGCCACAACAAAACCAGAAAGTTTAATTGTAGTACTTACTAAAGTGAAATAGAGTATCTAGTCATAACATAGGACCTTTTTTACTGACATCGTAAAGAATCAGTCTGCAATGGAAATCTGTTAAATTCCTCTTACTTATGTTCTTGTATTATTTGTACTGATTTACAATGTAATCCTCAAGAATGAAATACCTACTGAAGTATCTTTGAAATATAAGCTCCTCCTAAATAGTCATTCCAGCTTTGTTCCCAAGCAGATGAATTTAATGCAGTTCCGTGATATTACATTAAAGGGAAAATATCAAAAGTACATAATGGAGGTCTGCAGGAATTGCCTACATAGAGTTTATGGTGATTTTTCACAAACTTTCACGTGTCACTTCGGTTTGTCTCCTTCTTCAGCCTTCTGAGGTGCATGCACTGTTGCGGGGTTTTACTCTGAAGTGTGCTGACATTAAACTCAGAGGTCAGGAATTCTTCAACCTGACATGTACCCTCTGCACCAAAAAACAAAGACAAGCTAAAGCCATCAGACAAAATGACATTTCCCTGAATTACAGACTGACACTCAAGTGATTCAGACATGTCTGTAAGAATCTCAATTCTCTCCTTTACCCATAAAAATGGAAGCATTTGGCTGGTTTGCAGTGAGTGTTTAGTTGTATTTATTTGCCATGAAGACATAGCACTTGTTAAATTACTGTTAATCAAGTTAATAAAACAGCAGGAATTCACATACTTACTGTCCCAGTTAAAACCAATGCAATTTTATTTCTGATTTTATTGTTGTTGCTGAACACATGAACTATGAGATAAAATAAATTCAAAAAGGTTTTTGTAACAAAAAACTGTCAAGCATATATGGTATTACTGATTTTCTTTTGTCACTTCAGCAATTGGAGCTTGTTTTTCATATTTACTGAATGCACCAGTTCAAGTATATTTCTCTTCATTATCAGCAATGAGGAAAAAACAAAAAAATCAAGTAAACCCAATATCCTTCATGGAAGTGTTCCCACAATAAATTATTAACATTAACTAGTACCCACAGCATTCCCACAACATCCTCCTCCTGTCTTCTACCAATTTCTCTAGGTATTACTTCTCCCTTCAAAACAGCTCATTGTTTCATGCCCCGTCATTGGCACCTTTGCTTTTAGAGACCAATTTGCAGTATTTCAGTTATCTGGATAGTGCTGTCCCAGCAGCTTCAATGTGCCAGGAAGATGACTGGTGGTCTTTTACCCTTTGGCTAAGCCAAGAGCTCACCAAACGACTGCTGAGTGCTTAGAGCCTCTAACTTCCTAGGTGCAACAGGAGCCAAATAAAGGCACAGAAAACTTCTGGAGTTAGTGCAACCCCTTATCCTTGGCATGCTCTGGGTTTTGCGTTGTTTGGTTGGTTTTGTGTTTGTTTTTGTTTTCTTGTGGGTGGGATTGTTGGTTTTTTGTTTGGTTTACTGCAAATATGATACTTTGGATAGTATGAGATATGTGTGTTACGATGGAAGAAGTGCTGTTCTCCAGTCACTTTCCTTAGTTTACAGATATCCTTTCTCAGCTTCAGCCTGTAACACTATATAAATTTGGCCCACTAGCTATACAGAATCAACCTCCTTTACTTGCATACAAAACACATGCACTTGTGCTCTTCTAAGCCACACTGATTTTGTTTGCAAGAAAATTATGGCAAAGAAATATTAACTTTCCTGCTATTCAATTCCTGGCTTCTATGGTTAAAGGAAATAACCTACAAGCTTTTAGTCAAACATTAGAATTAGCAAACATAAGAAATGAGAGCTCCAAGGGAAGTTTCTGTGCTCTGGAAATTAGAATCATAGAATCATAGAATAATTACAGTTGGAAAGGACCTTAAGATCATCTAGTTCCAACCCCCCTGCCATGGGCAGGGACACCTCACACTAAACCATGCCAC
>JANHGB010041747.1:14488-37013 GCA_026283785.1 Coracopsis vasa
TTAGTTTGTTGAACAAACGTTACTAAACAAGGCAATAAAATTAGGACTTTTCAATAAATGAGATTAGTTGCATGGAATACATGATATGTTTCTGCTTCAGTCTGAGGATTGGATCTGGGCAAATCCTGCCACCGCACCTCAGCATCGCATCTGTACATCCTGCGGGGTTGGGTGCCTCTTCTGGAGGTACCTACCCTCATAGTCACTGCAGTATTTCTTCTGTGCAGAGGACATTTTGCTGCTTAAGATTCATTCTTTATATTGTTTATTGTTTTCTAAATCAAATCATGAGAAGCAGCTTTTACAGCCCCAAATATTTCGTGTGGAATGGTCACATTTCCTTTTTATTTATATGTTTTTTTCCCCTTCCAAAGAAGTATCTTTATGTTTTCACAGTTTAAAGACCCGGTGTGTGGATTCAGCTAGTTAAATACTCGTTCCTCTGGGTGTGACTCGGAACTCACATGCAGTGGACGACTCCTGAGGAGCGTTTTGTAGAGCCAGTTAACGCCTGCTGGTGGGATCAGGCTTCCTAGTTACACCCATGGTGATGCTGCCTTCTCTCTCCCTGCTTTGGTTGGGTTAGCAGCAGTAAGAGCAAAATTTTCCTTAGTGTTTAGAATGGATGCTACAAGATACAAACAGGGCTCAGGCAACAGGCAGGTTCTGTTTTGTCTATGTAGAATACTTCCAATATTTCTACATTTACCTCTTGTGTTGACTGAAGGTTTTGACTCATCTTCCTGCAAATCTCTGTCTTTCCAGTAGCAGTTCCTGGTATCTGCACTGTGCTACGTGTTTGGCACTGGAGCTGGGTGTGCTGAGCTGCACAAGTGATGCACAGGGATGGCAGCTTGCACAGCGGCAGGACAGGCAAGTGTTTGAGCTCACTGTGTCTGCTTTAGAGCTGGGATTAACTTTACATTCAATACAGGGCTCAGTATTCTCTAGAACTTGGAATGGTGGAGAAAGAGAGGGAAAAAGGTGTGTTTATCCCATAGAACCCTAACCTCTTTGAGGTTCCACAGAGCACGGCAGGTTTGGGGTGTCATCCCACCAACCTCATGGCAGAGAGTGGAGCTGTTTGTGGGGGGGTCATCGCTTCTCCCAGTGACTCAACTGGTACAGAAAAGGGGTTTGTCATGAAAAGTACCTTCTGGTGCTGTGCTGGAGCAGAATCCAGTAAACATGGGTTTCACTCACATGGGCAGAAGCAGTTTCTGTCTTGGCACTGATTGTGTCTTAGGAAAATACTCCAGTTTGTATCGGGAAGAGTTACTTGGTGATGTAGGAGTTTGAGACCAGGGCCTGCAATGGAGACTCAAATGTCAGAGGTTCTTGGTGTGCACACCATATTTCCAGTGCCCTTTGCATTTAAAATGGAAGCTGGGGCTGTATCCTTCGAAGCTGAAGGCATCAGCTGCCTTCTGATGTGTTGGGCTCAAAGGTTACAACCTAAATCTCAGTCCTGCACCCGCAGCACATGCAGCTCTGGATGCAGGGGTGTGAAGCTGGCGCCCGTTAACATTGAAGCCATTATTTGTACCAACCACAACCAATACCAAGAGCTTGTAACTGGCTTTATTTAAATGCAAATTCCTGTTGGTTTATTATTACCATGTTCTGCTGCAATAAATAATCAAACACATGTGGCTTGTAGGATCCATCCCGGGACTCTTGATGTGACTGAATGCTTTCCTCAGTGCTTTGGCTCAGAACTGTGTTAGCTGCTGGATTTGTTCCTAACAAGCAGCTCTGTGGGATCTCGGTTGGGGGAAAGCAGCATATACCTGTTTTCTGTCCCACCAAACTTCAGGGGAATCTTTGAAATTTTTCCTGAAGTTGTTCAAACTGACCTGGATTCAAATTCTATAGCAAAAGATGGAAAGTGGGCTGAGAAATGCAGTCAAAAAGCTTTGTCCAACCCTGTGAGAAATGGCTGCAGCTGGCATCTGCAGCCAGATCAGTACAGCAGCTTTTTCAGCATTGGCTGGGACAGTGCTTCAGGTGCTCTGATCATCCTCTGTTTTGCAGCTAAGCTTGCTCCCCCTGCCCTATTCCCTGCTGCAAGGCTGGACCTTGAACTTCGGAGCCCAGGGTTCAGTGAGAGAAGAAATGGAGCTAAAGAATGTTCGCACACAGAACAGATTTCAAGCCCGCTGTAGCTGAGCTATAATAACCCTACAACACCCCAGCTCCTGTCCTTCCCTCCTGCGTCCCCACAGCTCTCAACGACAGAGCAAGGTGGGAAGTGGATGCATCCAAATTTGTGTCTGCTTCTGGCCACCTCATCTGGTGATCTTTGCGAAGTGAAACTGGAGAATGCCATTAGTTCAAGGGACTGCATGAGCTTAAATTAAGAGAGGGAACATATAACTTTGGTGTGTGGACTATAAATCCATGGAAGGGTGTCAAGACCGAGGCATGAACGGCTGTCTCTGGAGCGCTGCTCACAATCACAGTGAAGTAAATGGAAATCGTGAGAGGAAATAAACCTGTGGTAAAACCAACATGACCATGGCATGGTGAAAGGTAACTTGAAGCTATTTCAAGGTTTAAAGGGAGCAGAAATCTCATTGCTTCTGATTTGACATGGAAATTGAAGTAGCAGTTAAAAATGGAATAGGAAAAAATGTGCTTTTGATCAGCCCAAGGCTGACCACACTGAGCCCTCAGCATTCCTACTCTGTGGAAAGAACTATGTACCAGATTGGATTTTCTTCTTTGCAGGAGAGCAATATAGACAGCTGCTTTGTGCATCCAGCTGTGGACTTGAGGAGGTGCTGCCTACAACCATCCAGAATTGTGTCCCAATTCTGAGCCGAGAGGCTGAACTGCTGCACAAAGCCTTAACATTGTTCAGGTAAAACTCTCACGACTCTTTCCTGCCAGTTCTTGGCCCAAAAAGCTTTGCCAAGCAGCTCTTCCTGAGTCCTCCTTCGCAGGACAGAGGCTGAGATCACAATGCAAGCAGGGTAGGACTGTCAAAAGGGGTCTTTGCTCTGGTAGGATTCATGTGCCTGTTCTGAACGGTGTTCTCACCCACCTGAGCAGAGAACGCCAGACTCTGAAATGCCTGGCTCCCACAGGGGATAGTGATGTCAGAATAAACTTTTAAAGTTGAAAGCTCTGCAAATACTTTGCAGCACACTGGGAATCTTTAGGAATACTTTAATTTTTGACACAAAGCAGACATTGGGGTTTTTTGTTGGTTTAGTTTGTTGTTGTTGTTGCTCTTAGCTACACTAAAAAAGCAGCAAGATTTCTCCTGAGTGAGTGAAGCCTGTGTTAGCCTCGTTGTCTTGAGTTCCTAAGTGCAGTGGCATCAAACAGAACTAAGTCACAGACATTCTTTGAGAAGAGAAAAGAAATCTCAAGCTAAGCCAGGTGGGGAACAGCTGCTGCTGTAGGCTCTGGCCCAGCCAGAGCCCATGGGTCATCAGGATGGCAGCAGCCTGCTTAAGACCTTTATTCCTCAGCAGCTGTGGAGAAAGACATGTACGCCCCACCCCATCAGCATCTTATCAGTTGTGTTGCACTGCAATGGGATCTTCTGCTGTTCCTACCATCAATTTGACATCTAACAGAGGAAGCAATTACAAGTGTAGCGCTTTGCTAATGTGCTGACTTTGTTTTCAATGGCTAGCAAAAAGTGTAATCTTAAGGGAGAGGCTACTTCAGGTAAAGGTGTTCCCAAAGTTACAGTCCTTACAGGTTTTGTGGTTATATTACAGCTTCACCACAGCCACTTGTATCCTTACTCCTTCTCCAGTCCTCTCCTAACAGGAGTTTGTCCTGCCAAGAGTGCACAATCTCAACTAAACTTTTTGGCTACTTTATAGCTGATCCTTTTCACCTTGGATTAAAACACAGAAGTCTTTAAAAAGCAAGCACAGAACCACCACTGGTTCTCCCTGCTCACAGATCTTTGACCACTGTATACAGAGGGAGGTCAAGAAAAAAAGTGTATTGCAGGAGATCATCAGCTGTATCATACATTTAATAACAGAACCGGGATCCATACACCAAAACAGAACACTGTTTACAGAATGAAGTGGAAAGTGAAAACACTACCTCTCTTGCTAGTCATGGTTTTTTTAACCTACAGTATAGCAAGTTATACAATATTATTTATAGGTTACTTCCAAAATGTTTTAAACATCTAAAGTTTGCATTCCCTTGCATTAAAAAAAATGCATATTAATTACTCTGGAAAGTTTCTGAACTCTGTTTAGCAGCAAATCTCCTTTCTTGATGGTTTCTTGGTACTGCCAATTCTTGCTATCAGGCCTAGGGATTGTGAGGGAGAAAAAAAAGAGAAGTGAGAACATATTTTACATAAAGCCACTTACATTTCTGTAATAAGTGTCATCAAATGTCCAGAATTCAACTGGGCTGTCAGGAATTGTCTGCATACCTGTTAGTTTCTACAATTCCATTGACTTTGTCTATTTTGCAGTGTAATCACCCTGCTGCAATGAATCTTGAAAGCTCCCTAGGTAAAGAAAAGAAAAAGCAAGTTGCTTAAATGATGTTTCAGCAAGGACTTGCAGACACAGCAGTGCTGAACCTGCTGTTACAGAACAGCAGTGTCAACACACTGTGTTTCTGAAGCAAGAGCCTATATATCTTCATAAGGCATCTTCTTCCTCCTCATCTTACTAAAGCTTGGACAATATATACAAGAATTCTAGTGATCTGAATACAAAACATCTTAGTACCTTCTTCTCAAGCCAAAGGGTCATAGTTGAGTGAGTGAAATTTATCACATCAGCTATTCTTCAAGTGCAAAGGTAGCAGCAGTGCAGTGTGCCTACTTGTAATTTATCCTGAGGTGAGTATCTCCAATCCATTCAGTCAGCTCCTTAGGAAAGCCTCTGAACAGTTCCCTACTTTGTAGTAGCTCCAAATATGCTGCTTGTTTTAATTACTGTTTTGCTTAATCAGCTGGTGGTCTACAGCACATTACTGATGGTAGAAGAAAAAATTCCTGTGATCAACAGTAAGACAAGTTACAGCTAGTAATAAATTACTGTGAAGCACAAGGACTAGTATGACCTTAACACATTTACCTTTGTATTGAAGGTATTTGGTTTCTCTTGAAACACCTATTAATTAATTTCTGAGTATTTCAAGCAGTATTCACATTTCTTTAACATTTTTCTATGTTTCTATGAAACTTCTCTATGAAGGAATGATTCTAGTGAAGGCATTTGAATCAAAGTTTCCTGTATACAGAAAAAAAGTCAATTTTGCACTTCCCTTTAGTTCTCATCCTGATCTAAATCTGTTGGTTTTACACTAGAAAAGAATTGCAAGTTGAGACTGCAGAGTATGTTTGAAATGAAAAACATCAGATCCAGTCTATGTACTTTAAAGCAAGTAGCAGATAAGGAGACATGTAGGGTATGTAAAATGTGTGGATCCCCAAAGTTATGAGTTAAGTTTTGGCATAGACTGCACTAAAAATATTTTCTTTACTGAAACATAAGGTTTGCTTAATTTTAGCCAAGCTCTTGCACAGAAACTTAACTTGGCACGGTTAGAATCAAAGCAGAACAAGGGTTTTATTCATTATTGGATCATTATAAATAATTCAAAGGTGTAAAATGAGATATTTATGAACTTAAAAAGCCAAATAACTTACTGATCTATGAATTCTACACTGACTCCGAATGCTTCTGCCATGTATCCTAATGTCAGTGACCGGTAGGACTCTAGGAGCTGGCTATAGGCATGAATTCTCATTTCCCGTACATAGTATCGATAGTGAGGTGCAAAGAGCCAATCCTTTTTCATCTCTTGCTCTACAACAGCTGAAAAGAATAAGAATAGGAGTCAGTAATCTCTAAGAAATGGAAATTATCAGTTACGTAGATAAACCACGGAACACCAGTTAATAAGTAACCAGTGTGGACATAACTATATTGTGTTCTTGCATACTTCGGGTGTTCTACATCAAAGAGAAGTAAGTTTGTATAATCTGTATCAGTCCTAGAACCAGAAGCAGTGATAACATGCAGACAATGTTGTGGCAAAGCTAGTGAGACCCTCTGTCAGCATAGAGGAGACCACCTTGCTAAAGGCAAGTGCTGGGCCCTGCTGTTGTGTGCTGGGAAACAAGCAGTACTTGATATGTAAGTACTTGAAGAAACATTGTTCCCCAAAGCTCTGCAACGAAGTAAGATTCACTTTCATGTACTACCTCTTAAATTAATTACAAGGATTTCCAGGCACTGAAGTAACTTTAACTCCCACCAGTTTTAGTTCCCAGCTAGTGGTAAGGCCCAACAGTAGAAAAATGTTGCCCTTGGCTCTCAGTCTTCCATAACGTGAAGGGTTCTTTTTTGCTCTTCCTAAATATCTTATTCTCTTGTATTCAAAATCTTGTCACAAATGAAAATGAGCAGTCTGAGAACTGACAAGAATGAGAGCTTTCTGAAAAGCTCTCCTTCAGTGTCACCCTTTTACATACAAACCAGAGCCAAAAGCCAAAGGTAAGATCCATGAAAACCTTCTTCTATGTTATTCCTTTTACAGGTTGAGATTTCAGGGGCTTTAGTCTACTAGTCCTAGAACTTCTTTCAAAGATAAAAACATTCAGAGCTTTCCCATCTGATCCTGCTCTTCAGGTCAGACAGAGTTGCACAGCCATTTTCAAAATGCTTTTACACCTAATCAGGTATGACCTTTCAGAACGCTCACTGTACATGAAATTCTTCTTTGCTTGTTTGAGAAATCAAACAGCAGCAGATTTTAGGTCACTCTAAAATAATCTCTTTTCTTTCCTGTGTAAAGTAGTTCTAGTTCTAGACTGTAGATACACAACTGAAAGTTGTGTCTGAATCTGAAACAAGGAACTGAAGCACCTGAACTAGGGTTGTAGGCCAAAACAGAGCCTTACCTAATGACTGGAAAAAGGCTGAATAGCGGCATTCATAGAGAGAAAAGAGATACTGCCGTACAGCTGGCAAACTGTGTAATGCTTCCAGAATCTCTGCTCCTTTAATAACCTGAAAGCAAACAAACATGTTTAAATACCATCACTTTCAGCCCAGAGATAAAGAGATAAACTGTGTTGTCACCTGCCTTCCTTACCTTCTCCCTGAGGTCGGGCCTGTCTAATGCAATCATGCTGACATAGACAGTGTATGTCACAAATGTTTTGTAATCCATCAGTTCATAGGATGTAAACGTTGAAACTGTGTCAAGGAAGAGCTCTGCTGCTTGTTTGAAATCTCGAATAGCTACACAGTAAAGGCCCTGGTACACTTTGAGACGGTTTCTCCTGTCCCAGTCTCCTCCTTCTTCTATTAGACTGAAAATAGAATAAAAAGCAATATTTACTTATGCAAATGCATTATGTAAAGTACAGTAAACCAACTGCTATCATGTGATTAGAGAAGGAATAACTTGTTTTCTGTTACAGCTTGCTGACACAGTCCAGCAGGCTTTGTGAGAGGGGTAGGAAAGTGGCTTCCTTGGGACAGGACAGATGCTTTTGCACGGTGTAAGCTTTAACTGAAAGGAGAAGTTTACAGCCCCCTAAGTTGTGCCAACAGTCTTTTGAGATGTGCAGGTAAATACTGCTGTCAGCCTTGGCTGTGGCAATGCATTTCCCCTGCCTTTGCTGCTCAAATCACAGCTGTCCAACTAGCAGCACAGAAAATATTTGAAAGTTAATATGGTTTTAAGAACCATACTAACACTAAACTGATGTGATTGTGAGCAAGGGCACAGGCAGAGACAAGTTCTTGTTGCTGTGAGAAGACAACACAAAAAGTCATGGCCCAAGAAACATGGTAACTGCCAGAGACTGGAAACAGCAGCTTGCTACAGGAACTGCTGAAACTCCAAACCTGGAAACACAGGGACACAGAAGCTACCAGTGGAAATGCAGGAGGAACAACTGCACCGTGTTGACACTGGGCTCCTGCTTCCACAGGCAAAGCTGGCACTTCACAGAGCCAGCTAGGGGGCACTGGCAGCAGCTGCATTCAGCTGGCAATTGTACAAGCTAATCACACCATAAACTGTCTTTTAAGAACAGAGAAGTGGGAGCAGGGGGTGAGCTACAAATTCAAATCAAATCAGTTGCTAGAAAACAGATGACACAAAATATTAATCTTTCTTTTCTCTTCCCTCTCATAAAAAAAATCCAGGTATAGGAAGTGTTCTGCTACAAGGTATCACCCACCCACCCCCTGTGATTGTCTCACAACCAGTCTTGGTCATTTATTAAGGTGTTAATCTTCCATTGCTTTTGTTCTACTTCATCTGAAAGTGCTTTAGTGCACTCAAATGACTGAAGTGATACCTTTTTGCCTTCTCAATGTTCCGTGTGATGAGGTCGTTATCCATGTAAAACAAGCCAATCCTTAGGAGATAGAACACGATATCCAGACGATGCCCCAGTGCCACAGTTTTGTCATAGGTCTTGCGGAAGGCAGTGAGAGCTCCCTCCTAACAAGACAGCATTTTCTACTGTAAGAATGTTAAAAGCACCTAGAATATTCACAAAATGTCTGTTGTAAGTTCCTGTGTTGTCTGCTGATAGTCCTAATGTTGTTAGTTACCCACAGAACTCTAACATTGAATAATCTTAAAAGAATCAGTTTAAGTCAGGTTAAAAGAGGTGATTCTAATATAACTTTTAAATCTCTATGAAAACCTACTCTGTACCTTGATTTCAAGTTTTACTGTGTAAACACCTTAGAAAAGTCCGTAAGACCACAAGGAAAAAATAACATCTGCAAATGGAAAATGGTTTTCTTACAAGGGCTACTTAGTTTTTCCCCCTGAATTTCAGTAACACCTTCCCCTGTTCCCACCACGTTTGAGTTGTGCCCTAGAGGAAACGCACTGTAGGTTACTCAGTGCTCAATGTGCCTAGCTAAAAGAATTACAATGCGGTTGTTTTCATGAGAGTCCATAAAGCCTCTGCATGCACCAACCTTGTCCCCAATCCTGCACAGGTACTCGGCTTTGGCCATCATTGCATCTCGGATCTCGCTCTCCCCCAAGATCTTTTCTGCATCTTCTAATTCGTTGTCCAGACGTTTCAGCTCTTCCTCATTGGCTTTCTTCATTTTGTTCAGCAGCTCCGTGTCCATCTGCCACTCCAGAGACTTGCAGAGTGCTTCATAATACGGAGCCATGTCTGAAAGAAAAGCAGGAAGGCTTCTACTGCTGATTGCTGTGACAAGCATGTTTCTAGAGCACAGCATTGGAGGACATTAGGACTGATCCTCAATGCCAGCTAACTCGTTTATGATCAGGTACCTATTAAATCCAGATATGGAACAGCCAGTGTTTCTGCACTGTCACACTTCTTTTTGCTGACCCTTTTCTATCACTGCTCCCATTTGCACTTCATAACATCATAGAATAGTTTGGGTTGGAAGGGACCTTCAAAGCTCATCCAGTCCAACCCCCTGCAATGTGTAGGGACACCTTCAACTAGATCAGGTTGCTCAGAACCACATCCAGCCTGGCCTTGAAGCAGGCATGGTGCATCCACCACCTCCCTGGGCAACCTGTGCCAGTGTTTTACCCCCCCTATTGTAAAGAATTTCTTCCCCACATCCAGCCTTAATCTCCCCTCTTTTAGTTTAAACCCGTCACCCCGTGTCCTATCACAACAGGCCCTGCTTGGTCTTTCCCCATCTTTCTCATAGGCCCCTTTTAAGCACTCTACTCTGAGATCAGTGCCGCACTCGTGCCTTTTACCGCCCCACCCAGCACGATACAACAGCGGTGCCAGACGGGGACAGGGCACCCCCCCGCCTACCCCGGGCACTCAGACCGGCTCCTGCCCCACAGACAGACAGGGGATGGAAGGGGCAGACAGGAGGTTAATGGGGCTCCCCTCAGCCCGGCCCGCACTCACTGTGGAGCCTCACGGCCGCCATCAGCTCGTCGCGCGCGGCGGGGTCGGGCGCGCGGGGCCGGAGGCTGAGGAGGAAGCGGAGCTGGGCGATGCGGAGGTCGGGGTTCTTGGGCAGCCCTTCCTCTTCCAGGTTCTCCAGCGGCATGGCTGCGGGACGGGACGGGACCGGGATAGTTAGGGTCCAGGCAGGCTGCGGGCGAACAGCAGTGTCGGCTCGGCCCAGTGACTCAGCCGCGACGTACGGAAATCGGCGGCGCGCTTCCGTCTCGCAGCGCCCTCTGGTGTCGCGGAGGTCGGCAGGGGTGGCGCGCATGGGCGGTGAGATGGCCGCGGGGCTGCGCGGGTAGCGTAGTGTGCGCGCTGTGAGGACGCGCAAGAAACGCGAATGAGGGGCTGCTGCGAACGCCCAGTGACGCTTGCAGGGACTGAGTGTGACCGGTTGAAGCGGTTGCGAACGCTCGGTGCGGGAGGCGCTGGGTCCCGTTTGCGGGTGGATGCTCTGCGCGCAGGGTCGGGAGGTGAAGCCTAACGAGGGACCTCGGTTTTTGCTGAGGAAAGCAACAAAAAAGCAGGTCCAAGTCCTCGAGATTGTAAGAAAGAGGTGGGGTGTGACACTCCAAAGCGTGCTTGTGGCTCAAAATGCAGAAAGCAAATAAAAGGGGCTTTAAAAACCCCGTGTTTTGGTTATATTTCATCCAGCTGGGGGACACACACATCCCATCACATCCGGCTTCTGGCTCACATTCCCGTGTACTTTTCATCCAGCTTTTCTTAACGTTTTTCCATCTTTTCATTAAATACCTTTATGTTTGTGTTTCCAGACCTCACACAACACACACTGCTGGTATCGGGATATGGAGCGTGTCCCTGGCCAGTGCCCAGCAAAGGCGGGTGGGTGGCAGTGAGGTCTGGTGGCCTCATGTGTCCACCCACCCCATCAGCGCCACTCCCCTGCCCACTAGGGGGCTGCCTGCACACTGGTTGTGCCAGATGTTATAGGTGGGGTATCTGGATGCAGCATGGATGCGTCTTCATGCATTTCCATGTGAGGAGTTTTCCTGGGCAATGCTGGGGGAGTGGGGCTCCTGCAGAGGGGAATTTTGGATGCCCAGGGCTATCCTGTGGGATGCAGAATCCCACCCCGCCTGGTTGGACCACGTTTCCTTGCCCAACTGGGCTCCTCCAGACACTTTTTGGTTTTAAATAATGTCTATTGCTGGGTTTTAAACACAATGCTTTTTGTTAGTGCCTCTATTTTGAGGTTGTTTTTTTGGTCTGGGTCATGGGATAAGCCATTCTCTTGACTGTTTTGGTGCAGTGTATTCCCAAGATTGGCTTCTTTGTGTTGGGTGTGAATAATTTGGAAGTCTGCTGGAAGGAACTGTTGTCTGCTGCATTTTTTATAAGTCCCAATATCTGATTTGTTGATTCTGATTTTTTCTTCGTAGAATCATAGAATAGTTAGGGTTGGAAAGGACCTTAAGATCATCACGTTCCAACCCCCCTGCCATGGGCAGGGACACCTCACACTAAACCATGTCACCCAAGACTCTATCCAACCTGGCCTTGAACACTGCCAGGGATGGAGCATTCACAACATCCCTGGGCAATGCATTCCAGTGCCTCACCACCCTAATAATAAAGAATTTCTTCCTTATATCCGATCTAGACTTCCCCTGTTTAAGTTTTAACCTGTTATCCCTTGTCCTATCACTACAGTCCCTAATGAAGAGTCCATTCCCAGCATTCCCTTATAGCCCCCCTTCAGATACTGGAAGGCTGCTATGAGGTCTCCACGCAGCCTTCTCTTCTCCAGGCTGAACGGCCCCAAAGTATTCCTTAACTTGGTATTGTGAAGGAATGAAGAGAAGCAGCTGGTGCATATGGCACATTTCTGTGAATACCCTTCTTCAAGAACATCCACAGTAAGAATATATTGTATTATGTGTGACACTTAAACCAATTTATACTCAAAGGAGACAGAGCTGTTTAACCATTTGGATCAGTTGTTTAATCTATTTGACCTTCTGAATCTCACGCTAAGGAAAATACCTTCTGAGCTGAATTAAAATAAGAGATTATTAACAAGCTGTGTGCTGTAATGAACAGTTGGTTCTGTATGTTTAAAAAGAACAAGCTGTAACAGTAACTACATTGCAGGAACAGATCCGATTCAGTCTACAGAGGAAAATCAATACAGTTCAAACTACTGAAAAACAGGTTCCTGCAGCAACCACTTCTCTTCCTTTGCAAGGGTCAGAAAAGAAGGCTGGTTTCAGCTTTTCCTCATTTGAGTTTGACAAGCCACTGCTGACAAATGAATGTGCTTCTTTCATTACACTTGTTCAGAAGAATGGTAACTTTCTAATTTTGAAAGTTTGTGCAATTCTACTAGTTTGGAAAGTCTGACATCAGCGACATACCAAAAAAACTGAAAGCTAATGCAAACCTGTGGATAGAAAGACTTGTTACCTCAATTTCAAGACTGAATTCACAGCCTGAAGAAAACACTAAGCCAAAAGTAATTTAACAATAATTCCGTAGTACTCAGATTTCAGGAGCAGAAATACAGCAATCCACTGATATACAAGTACCAGGCCAGGTATGACAAAGTAGGAACAGGTGACCACATTTGTAAGTACAAACTCACCTTTAACACCATCCATAAATAAAACATCCATCTTTTATGGATGAATTATTTCTATTACTAGTTGGCAGGACTGACACAGGAAAGTGGACCACATTACTTCAGAATTTATTGAAAATACTACTTCATTTGTATCTTCCATAAATTCTTGATTACTGAAAGTGTTTCATTAATCTGGAGGTACTATTTTGAAGTAACATCATCTTGGTTGCTGAATAGCAAACCGCAAAAGGCCCTACTTGCAAGATGATACTGGAAACCCTTTATTTTTAAAAGTGAAATAAAGGTATCTCAGCTGGTATTTTTCTACCTATCCCAGCAGCTCAACTTCTGCAGAAAAGTCAAGTAAGCCAAAACTGACTGTTAAAATAACTTCACCAAGCAAAACTAGCTCTTACACAGTTGAAACAACTGTGCTTCCATTATTACGTGTTATTATTTGAAGCATACTTTGTTGACCCCAGTGGCTGACAATATATAAAGAAAATATGAGATATGATCACATCATGTGCCATATGTCATGAACACATGTTCTTTTGGGAAAGATATAGGCTTACAGTTCATGTTTCATGCTGATGTTCATCTGCAGATGAACTACAGTACTGGTGCCTAACCTTTCTTTAGGGATAAGCTATTCAGTTCATAAAGAAGCCACTCACAAACGCTATGTCTCTGCTTTATTTGTTGTGTATCATTAAATGTGCGTCAGTCACATCAAAACATTTAATGCACATGAAAGCACAATACATATGGATTGGTTCACATGAGGAAAGGCCTTCTGTGCATTCTGTAACATAACAGCACGTTTGTGCTATCACATCACCAAAACACTCTTTTATCCCTCACATTCTCATTATGGGTAGACCATGGCAAAAGCAAGCTGTGGGCTGCAAGAATCCCTCATGTGGCTTGCAGTTTACTACCTATCCATACCTGGAAAGCAAGGGGCCACCTACAAGCTTGTATTTTTATAATCTCAGAAGGGCAGAGCAGGCATCCACATTGGAAAATGAAATGAGGGATCTGCGTAAGTGATATTTTTTTACAGCCCTGGAGTCTTTTTTGGATCTAAAAGCACTGACATGTTGTTATTCTCAATGTGACAAAATGGCCACAGAACTCCAAGTAATCGCCTTAGCCAAACCAGTGCATAACATGCAGAACTTTAAATGTGTCTGTTCAGTAAATCACGGCTGTGAACAAAACTGAGTAGATTTCTACACTGTCACACAGAGTTACTTCTAAGAACATTTTTCAGAGTTTCCATATGCAATTAAGTTTCCTTAATAATGACTGGAGTTTCATATACTTAGCAGACATGTTATAGACTGCCGATGTTAAATACTGTGGCCACATTAGTAGTACTAGCACCTGAAGACCTGGATCCGACATTACAGAAAAAGGCAGCAAGACTGCATGAGACAGCACAAAAACATGGTACAGATACGACATAACTGGCCACAGACATCACACAGCAAGATGTCTCATAAGCAGTGGTGTTAAACAGATAATAGCTTGGTGATTTGGGCACTGCAAGGGGTTCTTGCAGAGACCAATCATTTATCAGTCAGAAAATAAAGTATCCAGGCTCTGAGTTTGTAAGGACAACAGGCCCTAAGCTCTGTATTGGCATTTTTTTAGATATTAGGTCTAAATCCAGAACGCCCTTCCCCATGTATCTAGTAAACTTTCACTCCCAGAACTCTATGTTTCCGCAGACTGGACACATTGCACAGTCTGCTATCAAAGATGGAGAGTCAATTCCAATTTTACCCAGAAATACTTTCCTTACCACTCCACCT
Organism: Coracopsis vasa; assembly: GCA_026283785.1. Lineage (NCBI taxonomy): Eukaryota > Metazoa > Chordata > Aves > Psittaciformes > Psittacidae > Coracopsis > Coracopsis vasa. The sequence goes on from JANHGB010041747.1 coordinate 28,827, forward strand.
CTGCCTTGCACTCACCAAAAGGCACTCCACCAGCCTTCAGAGACGGTGTGCAATGAGCGCGCATACCTTGACAGCTCCGTGAAAGAAACACAAATACATAAGCGCAGTGGCTACAGGCAGATGGAGAAGACTCACAGCTTTTTAACTCCCTCACCCTCGAACAAACACCCCGATTTTGACGGAATGCCCTTCGCCCATCACCCCCAGCTTGCGGAGCCGACACCGCGGCGCCAGACGATCCCTTCCGGGCTTGCAGGCCAAGCGTCCGCCCCACGCATGCGCGGTGGCCGCCGACGAACGGAATTGAACCGACGGCCGCCATTTTCTCGCCCTTCTGAGGGCAGGCTAGGACCGCCCCCCACCGTTGCCACCACCGCCGCCGAGGCAGTGTCTCGTCGCTGTCACTCACCGGCGGCGCGATGGGGTCCCGCCCACTGGCGCTGGCGCAGGGTTGCAAGGGCGGTTGGGCTCCTCCTCCTCTCTCCGTGGCCGACGGCATGCCGAAGCTTAGCAAAGAGGCCAAGCAGCGGTTACAGCAGCTCTTCAAGGGCGGGCAGTTCGCCATCCGCTGGGGCTTCATCCCCGTTGTGCTCTATCTCGGTCAGTGCCGGACGGGGCACCGACGGAGGGGCTTGGGGGGCTGGGAAGGTGGTGGCCATTGGCGAGGCCGAGGGACGGGGGCGTGCACGCCCCTCGCTTCCATCCCATCCCGCCAAGGCCGTTACTTCCCATCCGGTAGTAAGGGGGAGCGCTGGGGTGGTGGGGGAGGGAGAAAGGGCACGTTCCTGGAGTAGGGGCGCGCCTCCGCGACTTGGCCTCTGCGGCCTGTCGCCGCGTATGCGCGGGTGGGTGAGGCGAGGAAATGCTGAGGGTACGGCGGCTGTTTGGATGGGTGCGGCGAGGTAGGATGCACTTGGCAGAACGGCGGGACAGTGGATTGGGGTTTTTTTGTTTTCTTTTTTTCTTATCTTTAAAAAAGGCTTTTCTGCCCTTTTCCCTTCCCGTTGGATGTTTCCGCGTGTCCAGTGAGGGGAGGACCTCCCTCTGGGGAGGGGGCGGAGCACGCATCGGAGCAGCTTAGCAGCAAACGAAGCTCCGATTAGACCATGCATCAGAGACTGAGAGCTTTAGCAGGCTCGCCTGCGTGTTTCTTGCAGTAGGGAGCCGTGTGTGAGGAGAAGCTGTGTGCTTCCGGAGTTCTGCTTCATAGCGCCTCAGCTTGGTGGCTGAGGTTGAATTTCCAGCTAGGTGCAGGTTACAATCTCTCCCAAAATGGTGTGGGTGCTGTTTATGAACTGCTGTGGTTGCCCTGATGTCATGGCTGGCGCCCAGGATGTGTTTCACTTGCTTCTGTCATGGAGTTGGCTAGGCATCACTACCACATGGTAGTCGTCCTGCCGTGTTTGGGCAGTGTGCCATCAGCTGTCCTCATTAAAGAACCTGACCCACTTAAAATACAAATGTGTGCAACAGGCCTGACACTTTTGTTCACTTCTTTTATGACAAGAGGTCCCAGGAAGAATGATCCCTGCCGTTAATCTGTTTTACCATTGGCCTTTTGGGAAAAACACCTTAGGCAGGTGTGCTCTGCCTTGAATGCAAGCATGAAGGAGGGTTGGGAGCTTGGTGTGTTTACAGTCCAAACTGATAGGTTGTTTTAATTGAAGGAAATGCAGCCCTACAGATTTGAAGGGCTTTGATTGTTCACGTAGTAGATAACAATCAGGAAAAAGTTGGTCTCTTTAAGTTGCATTCATGCTTTACCAAGCACAAGAGTTCACTTCAAACACAAAAATAAAAAAACCCTGAATTGGCAGTATTAAGTTTAAACTTGAATTGCATTTCCATTTTTAGTTTATCGGTTGTTTTAAATTGGTATCTTTTGGGTGGGAATTTCAGCAGTGTTTTTGTGACCTAGTTTTGTGCTTGCTGCGTTTTTGTTTTAATTTTACTTTTATGACAGTATCTGTGAATATGGGAAAGATGCTCTTTGTTCTGAGGAACACCAGAGGAATTGAAATAAGTTAACTTCAAGTCACATAAAGCCATCTAATTGTGTTTATGGTTGTACTAATATCAGTGTGTCTAGTATATTTCTGTTATGTAGCAGTGAGAAACTAAGTTGTAGTATTTTAAACTCATGCCTCCAGAAAATAAGTGTGCTATTCCACATCTGTATTGCCTTCTTTTGAATTTGTCTGCTCTAAGTGTAAGCAGATGGGAGGGGGTGTGCAGGTGCCACCTTTACTTGCCTTTACTTTGGAGGTGGCATGCACTTGAATTGTGGTAGAATTGGAAGAATCTCTTTTGTTCTGGGATTACATTTGAGTCTGAGAGGGAAAGTGTGATCCAGCACAAGTGCAAGAGGCTACACAGCTCTTGATGTCACTAGTTCAAAGTAAATTTGTGTATTGACCCTTGTGTATATGAAATAGACACTAAACTAAACATAGGCAAGGAAACTTTCAGAATTAGCTTTAAACTTTTCCTGAAAGGCTTTCTGGGTCTCTAGGTCAGGATGGCATGGTCAAGGGATGTAAGAGGGGGGCTGGTATGTGGAAGTGCAATTATAGGTAACTGGTCTACGGGGTTTTTTACGCTTGCTTTGAAGTGTCTGCCCTTGTTGTGTAGGTAAATTAGACCAGTGAGGATTTATTAAACCTGCCTTTTTTATTTTAAATTACTGGGAGGAGGGGAAGCCAGGCACATTCACACACATGGAGTGTGACTCCTAATACAGTTTCACAAATTTTAAAGTGATTTTGCTGGACAGCATGGCAACCAGAGAAAGTGGATCAGTATGTTTAATAGTCTCAAATCACATAAGGTTATCTTCAAAGAGCTAACCCAGTGCACATGAAGTTGATGGAAGTTTTTCCATTAACCTTCATGGCCTGTGTTTCAGACAAGCTGACGTTATTCATTTTCTGTACACAAGGGAAATAATATATTTTTTATATAACATCCATTTCTAGGTAGCGAGTGTAGGAGACCGCATGTTGAACAGTGCATGAAGTGTATGATTCTGCTTCAAGACTTAAATTACAGTCCAGTGGGCAAAGATATTTCATACAGTGAACCTTCAGTTGCTTCTTTGGTTTATTTTGATCAATTGGTGTTTGAGTTATTATCTGCGCATGAACTCTTCATAATTAACTTTCCATTTTCCTGGGTGTGAGTAGACTCACAAACGTCTTATTTGTAGGCTTTAGAACTAGGTAGGTTTTCAAAAAATGACAGTAAAAATAGAAGATTTTAGAGTTTAATTGATTCAGCATTTACAATTCTGTCATTCTACATTGAGTGAACTGTTACTGAAATATTACTTGTAAGTTCTGTATCAGGTGTTATTGCAGAACATTGCCTGTTAGGACTCAGGGTGCTCGCTTGTACCAGTTATATGTGTCACTGGTGGTACTAGATTGCTTTCTGAACAGCATTTAAAATCTGTGTGTTTGTGTGTATGTCTTGATAACTTCCTCCATCCCACATAGCTAGTTGACCCTGAATTTTAAATCAGATAAAGATGCAGGTAAGAATTAAAGAAAAACTATAAAACTGTACACTCATTTTCTTTGTTTTCTAACCCTGATTAGAATGTGCAATTTTTATTTATGTTTATACACAACTTCATAAATTGCAGTTCTCAGTGGGTTTTCTTTTTTTATTGCAGCTTAATGGGCTGGAATAATTTGATAGTGATTTAAGTACGTTGGCATCTGCACATACATATTTTTACATATATGTATGTAATGTATATTTCACTTCAGGTTTTAAGAGAGGTGCAGATCCTGGAATGCCTGAGCCAACCATCTGGAGGTACGTATCTGTTCCAAATATACATGCAAATCCAGTGCAGGTAGTCACTGTTTTGGGTATTATCTCTGGACAGCAACAGTTGGGAATGTTGCTTTCATCCGTTTTGGTTTTTTTTTTATTATTTAGGGTGAAAGCATAGCTTCTTGAGGTTCTTTGTTTCTTTAGAAATTCAAATGAGAAGGCAGGCAAACACAGGTTCTTGGGAGGGCCTTTCTCTTAACCTTGCATGGCTTTTAATGTATGGGACTTTCTGTACCTTTTCAGTGGAAGCTGCCCCTCTAATCTGTTGTAGGGCTAGTTTATGCAAGTTCCCGCACTTCTCAGCTCCCTACCATGCATTTAAACCAAAACCCAGTTTTCCTCTGCCTTCGAAGATATGGTAGCAACACTGCATAAAGGCTGCATGAGGTAAAGGGCTCTGTCCTTCAGTATTAGTCATTGTCATGAAGGAAGTGCATTTGCTCATGTTGCCTCTTTTGTAGGGCTCTTTATTAATGCTGCAATATCATAGCATTAGTAATACCTGAATGCTTGTGGTATTTGGGTTTTATTGGAGTGTGTCAAAATAATTAAAGCTCTGAAGAAGGGGTGACACTTCTGTTTTTCTAGAAATAACTTTGGTTAATATGAAGAACCAGGTATTACTAAGACAGAAAATTGATAGACTGTATTGTTTGCAAAGTCACGTATTAAGTCTTCCAGCTTCATATAGTTACACTGTGTAGAAATCCCCTTTTTAAGATGCAGTGATTCAAGGGAGCTACTTCTAACAGTAGAAAATATGGAAAAAAGTGTCAAGATCATGTTACAATTTCAGTAAACTCTGTTGTCTGAAGAACTGACTTGCTGGAGTTGTTTGTTGTTCGGACAGTGTTTCTATGTTTAGGTTCACTAGCAGTTTGAGACCTGGTTGACTGAGTGCATCTCTGCAGAGCACACTTACATGCATTTCATACCAGGATGTTATGTACATAGATACCAGAAGCATGCGTTTGCTCTAATACAAAGCTTACAAATGCTTATTTTTCTGAGCACATGTTCATGCTCTGTAGGCTTAAATTTTATTTTAAAGGTGGCATTATTTCAGTATTTTGGGGCTAGCATTTATTTTATACATTTATAGGGCTGTTCCTCCAGATTTGTGTTTTCCAAATATCCATTTAAAAGGAAGTATATGCTGCAGATCTGACTTTTGTTTCCCCGCTCTCCCCTTCCAGTCTACTTTGGGGATGAAGGAAGTGGTGGTCCTGTTCTAGAACCAGCTGATGGACAGAGAAAGTGTCTGAAGATGCACATTCCAGAGTATGAGGCGGACACTTACACCAGCTGGCTCAATCAGCTTTCTAACGCCATAGGTTGTACATACAACAAAATGGAGTTTATATGGACCTAACGTATTTGCATAGCAGTGTAATTAAATAAATACAATTTGAATGGATATGCATTGTTTTTAAGTCTTTACGTAAGTTTAATGTAGTAATATCTCTGTTATAGAAAGGATAACCCATTCTAAAACACGGTGACATTCAACCCGCATATTTATCTCAGTTACAATGGTCTTTTGGGTGGATTCCTCTTTATCTTCAGAGTAACCAGAAAAGTGAGCTAATGTTTTAAATACTTCAATAATCTTCAAAGATTTCTTTCCCAAATGTTGGTAAGCCTCTGCAGCTGGTCATTGTGGTTTTGTGGTTGGTTTTGTTTTGGGCTTTTTTCCCCTTCCTCTTGGAATTGTTCATCTCTGGAGACATTAAGAGTTGAGAGATGTATATGTTTTTTCCTAGCTTAGTCAGAAAGTGAAAAGTATACTTTTCTGCCAAATTTACCTTGTACATTTTCCGTAATTTGGAATAGGATGGGAGGACACAACAAAAGTGCTCTTTGTGTGTATATGTATATAGTGCTTTTATTGTAAGAGGACATTATTAATGTATAATGGAAGGAAGAAGACAAGGTATCTGCTTTAGTTTTACTTCAAACTTTGGAATATTGTTGGTTTGGCTTCAGTTGGTTTTCCCCCTTTTATATTTAAAAAAAAGGTGGGAAACATTAAGGAGAGTTAAGGCAAACCATTAAATTAAAATTCCATTAATCACAGTAATTAAATCAAATGTCATAACATAGTGGAATAGTTAAAGATAATAGACCGCTGACAGGGGAACAGAGCAAGGACTGAACACAGAACACTTTTCTTGTTACCCTGTATCCTGTTGCTTGTGCTGCTTTTCTAATGCCTTTTTTCTAATGGTGACTTGAGATTAATGTAACTGCTCATATGTCTTAAATCATGAAATGAGTTCAAATTTTGATCCTGTTTCTCGACTGGTTCTAATTGCAGTAGTAATGAAATAATTGGTTGGTACTTGATAGTGGCTTTAATGGTGATCAGAAATATCTTCCTTTTCTTGAATCTGGTGGAATAACCTGAGATATCAATATTAAGAGGCAGGGTATTCAGTGTAAAGTAACTTGGGTTTCTCAAAATCTGATTTTGTGTTTCACAGGATTTACAATATCCAAAGTGCAGCTGTGGGTGGATGGACCCAAACACCTGCAGGAGTGTATTTCATGTGCTCAGACATTTGAGGATATGGTTTGTGTGTCTTAACCACCACATGGGTGCTCTGGCTACTCTCCAGGAATAATGGTATTTGGCAAGATGTAGGGAAATGTTTTTATCTCTTTCGTGAAGTTTCACATAAGCATGCGTAGACCAGGGACAGGCCAGATTCCATGACTTCAGCATGCTGAAAATTTCCCTTGAAAGTAGGTGTAATTCAGGTTTTTTTGAGACTTGGAATTATTGGATAAATATTGCTTATGTAATTCTTTTAGAATTTCACTTTATACACATTGGATAGCAAATTTTTGATAATATTTGATAATTCACCGCTGTTGTGGAAATACGAGAAATTATTGTTCTCTTAAAAAAAGATCAAGTATAGTTCAGGAAAGTTGTTGGCATAGAACTTTGGGGTTTCAAATTGAGGGAAAAAGTCTTTCATGGTACATTTAAGTTAAATGAAGTGCCCATATGTAGTATAACACCACAAGACACTTCGATTCAGTATAGAGCGCTCTCTGTAACTAAAAGGTGAGTGAACGTCCTTAAATAAGCACTTCTTTTCTTCCTTCTGAAAGAAACCCCATCAGAACAAGCATTATTCATAGGTCTTGGTAATTAATTGAAAGGTAGCAAAAAACCAGAATGGAAGAAATATTTTTTTTTTTTCAAGTTTAAGAATAAAAGCCTCTTTAGTAGCAATACCTTGAAATTACTTTGCAGTTAATTCTTTTGCACAAAATTCAGATGTGCTTATAAAAGTAGGTCAGTCTTTTGTGAAGTTGTATGTTAAATAGTTTCCTGTGAAGAACCTTAGTTCCTTAAAATAACTTCAGCAAATATGCTGGTTTTATCAAAACTTTGTTTTGGTGGTGGTGCTGAGAAGAGGACAGGTCTATGGAGTAAAGTGGAGGGGCACTCACATCTGTCAAGTCTGTGAAGTAGGGACTTGGGCTCCTCTACTTGACTGTATTGATCCCTGTCAAGTGAATTGTTGGCTTCTGCAGCCAAGTATGGATGCTTCCCTGTAGTGGAGTTTGTGATGCAGTTCTACAAGAACAGGTACAAACTCTTGGTGTTGGAATAAAGTTGATGAGCATAGTTTATTGAAAATTGAGCTGTGACTTCCACAAATGAGCTCAAGACTACAGTCTGAGATGTGTGAAATAGTCACCGATGCCTTCCTGTGTGCTGTGAAGACAGTACAAGCTTTGAGGTATCCAGCTGATTTTACCTGGAGATATGAATTGTTTGTGCCTCAAAGTGGAGGTGGAGTGTCCTTGTGGTTGCCTTAGTGTTGGGGAAATACCCCAGTGAGAGGCTATGCTGAAGCCTGTTGTACCTGGTGACAAACAGTTGCACAAGGGGCTGAGAGGAATGTTTCCACCTGGACCAATCTTAAGAAAATCAAAGGTTGCAGTGGTTAAACGAAGGTCAAAAATAAAGGCATCTTAAATTAAGGCATCTTGAGGATTTTAATGTAAGAGGAATGCCCTGTTCTCCATCTTGAATGACTTGCAGTCTCATGCACATCAGAAAAACAACATTCCTCCTTGTCAGAAGGTGCTTCTCTGCCTTTTGACCTCCTCCTGTGAGAGTGACAGTGGCAGCAGTGACTGTTGTTTGGCCTCTGAAGAGGGTGTCTGTGAACAAAAGATTGTCCTTAACCCAGGACTGAATAAATAGACTGTTTCTCCTCCTTCAGCCAGACTGTGTGTGGAATGATACCAAAGTGACAGGAGGTTATAATGGGCAAGGAGCAATACGGTATCCTGTCTGTCCTGGTTTCAGCTGTAAGAGTTATT
>JANHGB010041748.1:0-42454 GCA_026283785.1 Coracopsis vasa
GTTTGGGTGACTTTTTGACTTATACAGAAATCCATGCCTCGGCGCACACATGCACAGAGATGGAGAAAAGCAAGTGGTGTACAGTGAGGAGCACAAGTGGTCTCTGGGGGTGACAGCCGGGGTAAGCCAGGCATTGTAAGCAGCAAGAGCAGCAAAGTTTCCATCCTTGTTGAGAGGCCTGTGTGTCTGTGCCCTTCTAGAAGCAGCTTAGGGAGAACTCACCATAGGTGGACTGCAAGAAATTCTCAGGCTGAACCGATCCTCGTGAGAGAAACACGGGCATTGTGAGGCAGGAGTAGGATATTTGGTTACAACTATGGGAAGGCAGAGATGGAAAGAAGTGGGAAAACCCAGTGATATGATGCTGCTCTGCAGGCCTCATCAGGTATAGGTTGTCTCTAAGATTAGTACTTCTGGTTTTAAGAAAGTGTTCTACAATCAAGTCATTACTCTGAACTGGTCACCAGAAATTTTATGGGATGACTCAGTTTGAGCTGAACATAAAAATACTTTAATGTTTTTACATTTAAGAGAGGAGGGTTTGGGTTTTTTCAGTTCAGTTGGCTTTTAGCCTCTACTGTCAAAGTATGTTGAATTTTTAAGTCACTGATAGTGTGAAGGGCACTATGGAAGGAAGTCATATGCAAAAAGGCAGTTTCAAACCTAGAGTGCACTTGCTCTGTGTTTATCCCTCTAGTTGTCAAACTTTGGTAGTGAGTGATCCTTTAAGTGACCTTTGTGTTGTTTCTGTACTACTACCCTGCTTCTGTGCATAAAAATAATATCACTTTATTCTAGTAGTTAAAGCAATACGTTTACTTTAGTTATGTGTTGCAGTGTATTGACATGAGCATCTCTTACATGAAAAAGGCAGACCGGTCTATAGCAGTTCCACGCTGGTGTAACTGCACCCAGCGGCAAAGCTGTGCCGCTCAACTGTTGTAAAGGACATGAACTTCAGTCTGTGCAAGTCTGTGTGAAACAGTATATGGCTCTGTGGAGTATGAGAGACGATGAGTTACCCTGAGGGTTTTCCAGGTCACTCTAGTACAGACACTAGCACAAGTACTAAAAAAAGTTTGTTTCATTGGAATTCAGAGGCTTGGGCAGTTTTCCTATCAATGAGCTCAAGCACTCATTGAAAGGATTGGTGAACTTTGCTCCCAGACTCACTTTGCATCCTCTGACAGATCCTTTGGAGTCTCTAGGATGACAGAATGTGTAAAAGTCACTACTGAAAATCAAAATAATAGGTGCCAGGCTAAACTCACTTCCGCCTCAGCCTGTAGACATCCATGTACCAGGCTATCCCTGTCTCTATAAGAGAGGACTGCCAATGTGCTGGCTGGGAGTCTTGAAATTGTGCCACCACCTTTTAACTGCTGTCTGTCATGTTAACCATGACTGACTTCAGCATGTTTGTATTAGGCACAGAGCCTGTCTTTCTTCTTCCCTTGAACAAAGACAAGAATACTCAATTGCTGAAATAGCCTTTTCAAAATTATTAATTTAGAACCCAGTCACTTAGGGTAAACAGATCTTATACCATAAATCGCGTTGTCCGTGGGCAAAGAAATACCTCACCCTAATATTTACCATTTCCCTGTCTCTGAGCAAAATTCTTACTCTGTCAGAGGTTTCAATTCTACAAACTTAGTCACTCTGGCAGCATCCTGTACTTGCATGTGCCCCTGAAGTGTGTCACTTCTTTGGAGACTGGATATCGGAAAATTAAATAGTGTTTAATAGCGTTTAGTGTCTTTCTGTTTTCTATTTATTAGAAAGGAAAAAGCAGGAAAGCCTGTGCTTTTGTATTCTAATCCAGGACTGTGTTGCTTTCTAGTTAGTTCCCTCCAGCAGCCTTCACCAAGTGGCTTTTAATAAACATATCACTGCCCACAGTACAATTTGTTCAGTTTAATTATGCGATGTATCAACATTTCTTACAGCATCTGCCAGTGTGTTTTAAAATGAGGTTTCTTCTGGAAGTGTGTCTTTCATAGTTTCATCTGCAGTCTGACAGTTATGGTTTCCTACTCCGGGTCTTTATGTGCTCAAGTGCTTTTTAATACCATGCTGCTGGAGTGTACCATGCCAGAGCACAGCATGTTATTCTTATTCCTTCCACATCTCTCTCGTGTCCCATTTTTAAGGGAATTCAGTTTACTGTGGAAAACTAAAGTTTGACTGGTCTTGCATAAGTCTACCTTTTTTCATTGTTACCTAGAGGACATTTTAGGTAAAGTTGTTTTGGTCCTGATACTATAAGCATCACATCTTTAGCCCAGCTCTTAAATTCTGTCTGTTGAGGGTGCTATGAGAGCCGCTCGATCCAGCAGACTCTGGGATCCAGGGGTTCCTCTTTCCTGGTTGTTGAAAGTCAGTCCCATGCCCTCTCAGACCTTAGAGGTTTCTCTGTCCAAGTCAAAGGATGTAATCCTCTTCAGATTCACAAGCGTGTTCGCAGGCTGCTTAAATGCCAGCGTGGGCTCTAAGTCTCTTTAACATCCATGCCTGAACCTTTGGCCCCCTATCCAGCCACTGAGTCAGACACTGAGTTTTTCCAGGTGAGGATCTCCTACTCACTGACTGTTCCAGCTTGATGTTCACCACCTGATGCATAACCAAATCTGGTATTTCCAGTGCTCTCACCTGAGCCATCTCAGCCTCACACGGTATCAGTGATACCTCACTCCTGTGTGTCTTGCAAGATTTCACTCCCCCGCAGGACCCAGCATCATACCCCCTCCAAGCCTTTTTGAAGCCCAGCTGCCTCTTACATACTGCCCCTCCTAAATACCTGAAACCCAGCCCTTCCTCTTTGCACCCTTGGCAAGGTTTTTGAGCTTCTCACTCTATTAAGTTCAGCTGTTTCTCATGTCATGCCCAGTAGTTCCTCATTTTAGCTAAACCTGAGACTGGGGTCCAGTCATTGTCCTGTGTATCTTAGCACTCTTTCTGCCCTGTTTGGTTTTGGCTGCCAGAAGTTGGACTTGCTGTCTCATCACTGTGCCCTCAGGGTATCCCCTCTGCAGCTCCAGCCTCTGCCAGCCTGAGGATTTGGTGGACATTTTAGTTTCCAGTTAACTGTCTTCATAGTCTTCTTTGTGATTTTCCCCATTTGCTTGTGAATCAGCAAAAAAAGGGCTTGATCTGGCTTTTCTCTTCTGTTCTTTGTGTCTCTCCAGCTTTTCACACTGTCTTCTCTTGTGCTTGAAGCCTGCTTTTCATTTCTTACTCATTGCCTCTGTTCCTTAGCTGTCATCTGCCTCTTAGAAGTCCCCTGTGATGCTCTAATGACAATTCCTCAGCTAGTTACTCCCAACATTAATTCAGCCCCTCCTGCCCCTGCTCTCTCCCTCACCCAGCTCAGGTATTTCTTTTGTCCTGTCCGTTTCCCTAACAAACCACCAGCCTCTGCTGTCCACAGCTCTTCTTTTGGTCCCACCTATCTTGTCCTGTTGCCATGTTTCTCAAGAGCTGCTGTCCACAAAGTGCTTCTGGATCCTGTTTTCACCTCTGCTCTCCATGCTTATTCTGTTGGAGGGGTTTTTACCTTTTTTTTATTATTTTCTTTCTTTAATGCTTTTCCACTTCTTAATACCTGTGTATCATTCCCTTTCACCATATCACTGACAGGAAAACCCTTTAACTGCTTCTTCAGCAGGGCTACACTGGTGCACCGTGAGCTTTATCTAAGATGTTCTGTACCACCACACTATCTTACATAGTTCGGAGTAGCAAATGCTGTCACTGCAATACTATCATCAGGAGGCCCCTCCTCTAAATTTCCCCAAAGATAAATATAATTCCACAAGCCGCTTCCGATATACCATAGCAAGTTTCACACAGTTCCACAAACAGCCTCAAATATATGATAATACATATGATAATCACATTTCCCCTTTCTTATCACTGACAATGTTGAGGTTGAACCTGTTCAAGGCTGTGCCTCAGGAGTTCCTTTAATGGCATTAGTTCCTGTAGTGACCAAAGATGAGTTACTGTCTCTGTTACCACCTTCTCATTAATGTTTGCTTATGTGTAATCTACCACTTCCCTTGTTACTTTTTTAATATATATATACTGAATAGTCCTTAACCAAATAATGAACCAGATGCCCTCCCACCCCACGCACCCTTGTACTACACCTTCTGTTCAGATCAGCCCTGAGTGAGCAGGTTAGCGTGGGTTATCTCCTGCATCTTCGTATATCACAGCGTGTGTGGCTATGAACAGGGAGTGGCTGTCTGATGCTGCCACAGGTGAAAACCTCAGCAAGGTGATAAAGCAGCCATTGCCCCAAGCATACAGCTGCCACTTCTTTGTTCATTCATCAGAGTTCCTCAGACGTTAGCCTCTATCAGCCTACTTCTATCTGCTTGTTTCTGTTAGATGGTTTGAGGCTGGTATCCTACTCAGTATCCTTTCTTTAAAACCCTGGCCAGTTTCAGATGTTCATACACATGGTTGTATCCTTAGTTGTCTCCCCACAGGGCATTTCCAAGCATCTAGAGTTCAGCTGACGATCTGTTTCTTGGTTTCAGTGGAGGATTTCAAGACCCAGGGCTTCCACCATACCAGAGGTTTTTAGAGAGGGGATTCCCGCTACCAGCAGGCATTATGAGCTCTGAAAAGGATCTTGGTTTGCGCAGGTTAATCATTGTAAACTGAACAACTAGCAATTGCACCTGGAGGGCAGGTTCACTAATTAATTCTGTAAGTGTGACACAATTATTTTAGTATGATTACAAGAATGAGTCTCCTAAAACAGTATTATTTAAAAATGTTCTAAGAGCATTTGTTGCAATTTTTAATTAAAAATGCAATCTCATAGTCACTTTAAGCAGTTATCTAATTAAGCATATGGATCTTGTGGAGGAATGGGAATTACTAAGTTATTGGTAAAATCACCTTTTACTTGTTTCTGTGCTTGAAAAGACAAAATCTTTTAATGTAACTGTTACATCAAGATTTTAGTGCTTTTAGCCTTCATAGCACATTTCTTAAAAAAATGATAATGGGAGAATATACAAGTGAATATACAATATGCAAGTGAAATTGAGTATTTCATTGAATGGTAGTTATGGATTAATAAAATAAGTAATATATTGTATTGCTTGGTAATCCAGATCTGATCTGCCTGCGATCCTGTCATAGTTTGACAAATAATTGTGTTAAAAATGGGCAGTGTATTTTATCTGAAGACAAAGGGGCATCCCCACACCTCGGCATGAATATGTAATTCCCATTAGCACAAGGCATATGATATATTATATTCTCCAAAATAATAAAAGGCTGTTACTTTATTTATTATTATTAATTTTGTTTTTTAAAATAATAAAGACTTGTTATTTGGTTTTCTCTGAATTTAGAAAACTTTGGTAGCTTATAAAAGCAGAGATGGATGGCCTTTATCCTTGTTAGAGCTAATGTCTTTAACTGCCTACTAGTGGACATACAGCTGTATTTAATTCTAGTAATCTAATTCCAGTAATCTAAGCCAATTCTCACCCACTCAGTAGCAGGTAAAGGCTTTGATACCTGAACAAACCACCAAGCATCAGCTGCTCTATATACTATCTGGAGCTCTTTGAGAAGTAAGCTGCTTCAGATGCCCTGGTGAGCATGTACGCAGCTTAAACATGATAACTTGTTTGCGTGTTAAAGCCTTTAAGTTGTTTGAAATCTTTGCTCAGGCCTTCTGTTACCTGTGATGGAGCAACAGTGATTGGTGGCTCATCAGTCCACAGATTGATGAAGACCTTCAAACTGTCTCAGTATTAGCAAATACGTAAATCTTATTTGAAGAGGGTAAGAATTACCTGAATAAATAATAGATGTTTAGACGCTTTGTTTAGACGTAGAGGTGTGGACTAGGGAGTTATTACTAGTGTTTTAAATGTTCAAAGTGTAACACAGACGCCAGGATAGTTTGTTATACCTGTTGAAACACCTTGTTCACTGTTTCATTTTGTTTTTACAGGGAAGTACTGGTTTTCTGGAAGTTGTAAATCCTTGTTACCAATGATGCCTGCCGCAAGGTGTGCCTGTCATATAAATAGGTGACAGGCTTCTCCCTTTGAGACTTGAAGGGATGCAGGGTTTAAGATAGGACCTAGTTACAATAAAAGTGAACAGGGAAAGAGGAAAGAAGAACTGAAATATGGTGAAATTAAAAGTGTTAAGTATTTTAACTTCAGTATAGATGGAATTCTTGTCTGTCCAAACAGCTTTCATAACCCTTCCCAGCCCCGTGGGCTTCCTTCCATCATGTCCTATCTTGCAACCTCTGCTTCATCCTTGTGTGAACATCTGCATCCTGAAACTACAACTGCTCCCAGACTCTCCCTGAGGCTTCTGCTTTGCATCTTCATCCATGAACTCCCAGCAGGCTGGAGCCAGGAGAAAAGCCTGAAAGCATTTGAATGTCTTTCTATGCAGCTTTCAAAATGGCTTTAAATATTGCATCAATAAAAGCCCTACACAATGTAGGAAAGACCATGGCGTTGAAGACCTGGGAGGGAAGAAATAGGGTAAGGTTTGTGCAACTTTAAAACGCAAAACTTGTGCTTGTGAAACATTGGGCACATCATCCCGACTGGTGTCTCACTGGAGTCAGGGCCATGCATTTGTGTTCTTTGCGGAGTAGTTGTCTTCAGTCACCCAGAAAAAATAGTGTCTAGTGACCTGGTAATTGTTGAATTAAATAATGAATTGGTCAGGATCATTAAAACCATATATCAGAACTGAAACTACTGCTTAGCTTGTGATATGATGTGCAAATTTCTTAATGAAACCAAACTGCTAAGCAGTAAGGTTAGGTAAGGTGGGGGTGCACAAGCAGTTTTCCTCACTAAGAATATGCCAGATATAACAGAAGGGTACAAATGTAATGCGTGTGGCTCTTTATGAGGTACACATTCATGTTAGGGAGCTGCTCTGTTCCAGACCCACTTCAAAGAGCAGTAGATTTGTGCCCTGTAGTACAAGCAATAACATTTTTTGATGTACAAATGTGAAGTGCTCAAACTATTTCATGCAGAAATAGTACCATGTTTGAAACTTTGGTTATGGTATGGAACCAGGAGTGCTCAACTGGAGTCTTTATTGATTTTTCAAAAGATGCTACATATTACAGCAGTCAAGTTGTAATTATGAAGTAAATGAAAAGGGCATTGTGTTTCGCTTGAGTTTGTTCTCTGATTATAAAGGATTTTAAATCATCAGTGTACAACACTAACTGTCAACTTTTAAAATGTTGGCGCTATAGGGAATATATCAAGGCCTGGTTTCCCAGCAGGTAATTCCATATTCACTGCTTGTTTGCCACTCTATCCTTATTTTTTGCTATAGTAGACCTGTAAATGAGAAATTGTTGTAGATGTTATGTCAGTGGCTTCAGTGGTCCAAAACTCCCAGACAGGCCTGTCTGTTCTTAGTGATATATTTCAACTGGGTTTCTTCAACTTTCCTCTTTATTTTTTTTTCCTTGTGTTTCAGTATTTCAGATCGTCTTTTTTCCACTTCTGTGTATTTTTCTCTGATTTTTATGACTGACAGACAGTGACCAGTGTGAAATGACCCAGCTGCTTCTGTTTGATTCTTGCTCATTGAGATGTCATCCTCCCATTTGTCATCTGTAGCTCCATCCCCAGGGAGTAGCTACTTCTGCTTCTTGCCCTGTGTAGTAGTAGCAGATTAAAACCATCCTCTCTATCCCTCAGGTACAGAAGCTTTATAACTGGATATGCCATCTGTTTCAGCCTCACAGCCTGGTATGGTATGGCATGGCTCTGTCCACATGAACGTGTAGTAAGGCACAGTAGATAAAGACAATTGGTGCCACAGTCCCTGTGACTATATATTATGTGGTTTGGCATTTTTGCTTTGGATTACATGTAGTCAGTCTTTCCACACTAAACAGCCTAAATATGCAGGTGTTTCAAAGCTGTCTGAAGCAGTGCCCCTTGATTTAGACTCAGGTGTCTCTCCTAAGGGTTTGGATGTGTTTTGTAAGTATCTGGACTCCGAAAGAATCTGGTTCTCATGCACCAAAACTGCTCTCTGAACCCAGCCAATGTGCAAGGCAGCTGGAGGATGATCTGTGGTGGCAGTACTCTTGTGTGGGTCAGAGCTGTGCTGAGATGCAAGAAGAGGGACAGGGCTGGTGGGTAGCACAGGGAAGCATGACACAGCATCCTGAGATGCAGGACCACTGCCAAAGTCCATACGTAGTGTGTGCCCCAGGTCACCCCTGGCAGTCCTACAGTGGGAGTGCACAAGACTCAGAATATGGAAACAGGAATGGCAGTGAAACAAATGCATGCAGTAATAAGTGATACTGCTGTCATTGCAGCATTTTTCTATCATTTGTCTTGACCAGTGTGCCAGCACTGAATTTTATTATGACTCAGTAATGCATGAATAAATGAGATAGCGCTTTTTCTCTGAAGACTGGTATGTAACAGAAAACATCCTGCCTGAGGTTTTAATTTGATTTTGTCTTATATGGGATGAAAACATGCAGCCTGTGTTGTTACTGTACTAATTTAATGTTCAGGAGTCTGCATGTATTTATACAGTTAGCAAAATGTTGCTTGAAAAACATAAACAACTTGTATGACTAATTCTAACATTCTAATTCTGTTTCTTGAGGAAATTAACTGCAATTATTTTACCATCCATGTCCATGAGCTACATTAGCAGTAACAGTTTGTAAGTGAATATTATACTTAGAAAGTCAATATTTGTGTTATATGTTTAATGAAGTATGAACGACAAGAGAAATTAAGTCCAATATCAAACAAATATTTATTTTAAGCTTTGGTACAAAGTCAGAATATGCTCATAGAAATTTTGTATAGCCTGCTGTGAGATGTCACTTTGATCTCTAAGACATTAGTGTTTAAACTCTGACTTGAAAATACTTTCCTCTGAAATTAATTTTCAAAAATCTATTTATGAAGAGTATAAATAGTGGATTATTTGAAATACAGTCAATGCTTTGTTTTCCTGAGCTAAGATATCAATTAGGCTGAACTAGGTTGATCCACATCACTGCACGCTAAAATGAACTTTCCTTTTCAGCCATTGTTTTTCCTAGTTTGAATAGCAGTTTATGGAGGTTTGATTCTGAAAGTAGAAACAACTTATTTTGCTACTCTCCATCTGGAAAAGCACCAGTTCACTGAGAAAGCAGCAACAGAACACAGAGCTGCTGACACCACAGGGCCTCTTCCTTGTACCGATTCTTCATTAAGTATAAAATTCAGTTAAACTATTCAGTCTTGAAGGCTTTCTGAGTATCAAGAAGCTTGGTCAGAATACCTGTTCTTTCAGTATAAAACCAAATACATCAGGATGCACTTTGAGGTTAGTTCTAATTTATATGAG
This sequence comes from Coracopsis vasa, assembly GCA_026283785.1. Taxonomy (NCBI): domain Eukaryota; kingdom Metazoa; phylum Chordata; class Aves; order Psittaciformes; family Psittacidae; genus Coracopsis; species Coracopsis vasa. Next base: position 9,397 of record JANHGB010041748.1, read on the forward strand.
TCTGAAAAAAAAAAAAAAAGTGACATTTAAAATGACAATGTCACACTATTTTTAGTTGTTTTTCTCAAATGGTTGCCTTTTTCAAGGAGAGTTTACCAGTGGAAAAGAGTTATAAACCCTGGGATACAAACATTTCAGTCAAGAACATGGTAAAAATTCCCGTCATAATGACATGGAGGTGTCCCTTAAAAATGGCTAAAGCAGGCCTTAGGGTTTTAAAGGAAAATCACACAGCCTTTCCTTTAGCTACAGAATGTAAAGCAATCATTTAAAAAGACGACTAGGCAATCCTTTTAACATCAAGAGGATAAACGTGCTTGGAAATTGAATCCTGTTAGAGGAAAAGGACAGGTGACAAGAGAAAAGGTAAGAAAAATCCTTGTAATAAAGAATTATTGATCTCTACTAAATAACGCTAATAAGAAGTAAACTAAAAGTAATGCCGGCATAAAAGTTGCTAGGCGTAGTACAGTAGTTGTTAAAGGCACTGCAAAGATATATCGTAACAATGAAAAAGTATTCTATCCTTACTAAACACATTGTTAAGACCCATTCTTAGTGGAAGAGCTAAGGTCACAGTAAATGGAGCTAAGATGTGCCTATTTCCAGCTTTCTAATGTTTGCAGAGAAGCCAGCAGAACAGTGGCAATGGTAACAACACAGGCAGGTACTGTATTCATGTATATGTCTTTACTTGTGGCATTTTCCAGTGCGTATGTGTAAAAGTTTTTGCATGTCAGTCTTATCAGCTTGGCACAAATTTACACTCCTTTCTTTTTTTTTTTTTTGAGGAATTTTGTTTTCATGTGAAAATAGCAGAAATTCAGTCTTTATACGTCAGTTGGTTGTTTACGCATTCTTATGATGCCTTTGGTATGCCTTTGTATTAAATAGCAAGGTAAACAGAAAAAAGGTACTATTTTTTGACTAGATTTGGGTGATAAGTACAAAGAAAGAACTGAGGTAATCACTTTTGTCCTTCCATTTCAAATTATTGTGTTGGATATTTTCTACCTCTTCTTTGTATCTAAACATTCTGAGTTTTAGGCTACATAATTAGCTTGTTGATCTTTCCAGATAACAGGGTAAGTTTTAATCACTACTCCTTTCATCCCTATTTTTAGTACATAATGTGAATCTCAGCTCTGCATGTCTATCATGTCGTCTTGCCACACTAAACAAGAAAAGGTCGGTATTGGTTACTTTAAAAATATCTTTTTTATTGAAGCGCCCTATTATCTGGAGATCAGTATAATATTTCATACAAACCTAAGTAACTCATAAATTTCAGTTTTTAAAATTAAACATTAAGTACAGACAAAACATCAGGGAAGATCAGCAAGTACCCCTTCAGAGTCATCTTGATTTGCTTTATTACTTTTCTATTAAAAAAAGAAAGTGTAGACCAGTGCAGTTCTTTATAGTTCTTTAAGACAGCCTCCCTGTATTCATGATCTATAGTTCTCATCTTGAAAATACATTGAGGTGAATAAGAAGTCAAATAGCTTGCTGAACTGAGTAAGATTTTTCATGTAAGTAAAGTGTTTGTGCAAGTAAATGTTTGTAGAACTGAGCACTGCAGTTGCAAGAAAAACTGCATCCAAAGCTGAAACTCAGGAAAGGAAAAGCTTTGGGGAGACTGTGTGACAAAGGTAAACAAGTGTTCTTGGGAGGAGAGAGTTGGAAGGGAGATGGCTGGTGGTGTAACTCACATGTGCCATGTATGTACTGCAGGGGTGTTGGGTAGTGGGCAGGGAGCAGAGGGAGGGGTGGAAGTAATTAAGAATTAAGTTTTATGTAAAATTGCTTAAAGAATTAAACTGAGCTTGGTGTCCCGATTCCCCTGTCACACCCATGAGGAGATCTGAGTGCTGAAAGTGCTCCAAAGAGGAAGTCTCTGCTAAGGGCATTGTGGAGGAGTGGGCAGAGTGGGGTTAGAAAGGAAGGTATAGCCACAGGTGTGGAAGACTGGTCTGCTGAAACTCAAGAACGTGTTTTGACCAACTGCTTAACAGTGACAGTGCCAGTTCTATGGAATAGACATGAGCTGTCCTTCGGGCCCAGAGCAGCACTCATAGCTAAGGGAAGGAACATGAGTAAATCCTAAGGCACCCCAAAGGAATTGGTAAGAATTTATTAACTAGCAAAAGTAGGTGAGAGTGGATGTGTTAGGACTTGGGAGGTATTTTGAAGACATTGCTAGAGTAAAGAAAACACCTGCTGTAAGTAGAGTCCAGACTACAGCCTTCACTGTTTAATGAAACAGCGATTTGGAAGTTCTGCTCCAATTGATCACATGGGTTGTCACTCATAGGAATTAATGTTGCAGTGCATTTTTAATTCCAACTTTTGGACAGGGAAGGTGGGGAAAAATGGGTCAACATAGATTCATTTAGTAATTAGGGTAAGATATGTTTCCCTAGTTTGGCTAGGGAATTGACTTCGTATTTTGAGTATGACACAGATGCTCCTGCAATACTACCTTTTCATTTTTCAGATGTTCTTTAGACAGAAATAGTACTAATTTTCCTTAATAAGGGTTGTAAGAAATCAGAGTAGCTCTAAATAGTGCAATAAAATTATTCAGTAATTCGTTCTGTAGTAGATAAGTATCATTTCATGTTTGCAACCAAGATATCAAACCCTGTATTTAGTTACACTAATGTAAGTCCATACCGTTTACACAGGAATGAGGTATTATGTGGCTTTGAGCTTGCACAGAACTTGTCTGTAGTGTGTTAAATATTTATAAATTGCATATTAACATCAGCACTTAAATATTGTTATGAATGTTTGTTAGGGTCGCTTTCAGATCTGTTCAGAACTTCAAATGTACCTAAGAGCACTGTAAAGTCAACAGCTCACTGCAATTTCCCTTGACACAAACCAGAATTGGTTAGATGAAAGCTACACAAATTGATAGTTCCTTCCTCCCCTATTCGTGATGTCAGCAGTTAAAAGAGATTGGATGTGCCAGAGTAAACCTTTACAGCACTTCCCAGCCTGTTTCAAGCCTTACATGCTAAGCTGCTGTACAACGATGTGACAGAAGAAAGGAAAATGGTAGATACTCAAATATCTCTGAGGAGGAGGAAACTACAGATTGCATTTTGGGTGCCTTCCAGTGGCTCCAGGCAGAAGAGCACGGCTCCAGAACAGCACTGCAGAAAACTACACTTGGAAAAGTCCAAAGAAAGAAGAAAATAGAAAGGCTTCTTCTGGGACAAGCCTGGTTCCCTTAATAACCAACAAGTCATAGAAATGTTCCTTTGATTCAGGAATCCAACAAAGGTTCCCTCTATGGCAGTTGACTCTCTGGCTTTGTTGTCGACTACGACAGCACATAGTTGGGCTTTCACAAGCACTTCTAATCCTACTCATAATTAGGGAAGAGGGACTGTTCTTGGCCATTTTTAATACTCTCAGACTGGAAAAGGGTGGCTCTCCATACCAAACTGCTATTTAAACTTTCACTTCAATGGAAGCTGTGACTTACTCTTAATAGAAAGGAGGGGCAAAGATGCAGCAAATCCTGAATCCAAACAAAGCAGCTTCTAGTACAGACCTCATGAAAGGGAAGGGCAAAAAGAACGGCAAAGATGAAACCAATGAAGCTGGGACAATGATGATATTTGAACCTTATTTAGAAGCTCTCCTTCCTGTCCTTTGAGTTTCTCCAAAGCATATCCACCCCAAGGGTTGGATGTACAGGTTTGTGAGATTACTTCTCACATTGCTCATACACACACACAAAAGTGGACAAAAATCTAAGCCATCAATTTCACATTGTCTAGTTTCCACATTTCTCCTCAAACAGTATTTATTGTGGATATCCAAATGGACTTCATGATCATCAAGACTGATGAGCAATGAGAACTTCAGATACCTGCTTTTGAATATAGACCAGAATAATGACCATGTGCTAGATGGAAACAAAACTTGAAACCCAAAGACCTCAAAACTTTCAGTTTAGAGTGGAAATTATTAACACAGCTGTGATAGCAGAGTTTACTTAAGTTGCAAAACCAGAACTATCTTTCTGAAGTATTTATACCTTGGCTCTGCATACATCACTTATTTTTGCACAATACCTGCAGCATCGTATTTAATGGAACTCATTTTTTAATGGCACAAACTACACGAGCAGATAGAACAAACCAAGTAAATTCTTGCAATCTCTGGTAAAATCAACTGTTAGCAAACACTACTGACACCTGAAGCTGGAAGAGCATGAAGATCTTTAGGTCAGCATCTGCAAAGGTATTTAGGAACCAAATCTTTTTGAGTCAGGCAGCTACACAGCAGATACTGGAACACCTTACAGGACATGGACACCAATGACTCAAGGAAATAGGTTTCTTGACCAAGTAAGGGGAAGGAAAAGAGGGAAAAAAGATTTACCATGGAGCGGTGAACCAGAGGGGCTGCTTGACAGGCCTGGAACAGGGCTACAGCGTCCTCCTTGCTTAGATGTCAGCTCTTGCTCGATCTCTTCCAACCCTGCACTCTTCTGGAATCGGCTCATGCGATTTACCACCCGAGGTGACATGTGTGTTCGCACACAGGGCTGGCCGCCATAGGGATTGATAGGAAAAACATGGGAAGTGCCCCGAAGTGTGCTGACCACAACCCAGCGGCAGTCATGGCTGAAGGAGATATCCTGTACCTAGAAAACAGGGAAGAGAAATGGGAAGGCAGTCACCAATGTACATGTATCCAACACAGGAAACAGACAATCAATCATGTTGTACACAAACACAAATCTTAATTGGAAATATGAAGAAAACCCTCTAAGTTTAGGCAACAACTTGAATTTCTGCATATATACTGATGAACTTGGTATATATTCAGCATATGTTATAAGCTGCAGTATAATACCCAGTTTCAAATTGTGTGTACTTTGCAAAATACTCTGAGATTTTTCCTTTCAACAGGCCTGAAAACAAACCATGCTGCAAAGCACTGCGGAAAACCACGATTTTCAACTAGAATTTAGCTCTAAAAAGAGTTAGGAAATCATTTCAACTATATCTTTGGTTATTTGCTCCTTTAATTTTTGGCGATTACCCAAAAAGGGAAAAGGGAAGGATGAGAAGAAGAGAGAGATCTCATCACTAGGCCTGATTTTGACAAATACTGGCACTCAAAACTGTATTTTTAGTCAACAGAAATACCACGTCCTATGCAACTTAACAAACCAAATATCGACGGCCAGTACTTTCAGGAGCTGTCTGTAACGGTCTCCGATCTTGCTACTGCCAGTGTATCCCTCGGGGGAACAGCCATTCATCCAGGTATCCCTGCACCTACGCTCTTCTTTGGATTTAGAATTTTGTCAAGAAAAAAAATGAACAACTTTGGCCATTTTTCTCTATAAACCCACTCCATTGTACACATCATATTTATTAATCAGCTATTAAAGTCCCAGCAAAGACCTCAGCTAGACTTCTTCTTACACATACAGGTGCTTATCCACCACTTGAGAAACACAAGCCTTATTTTAGCTGAAAATGGCCAGTCTTGAAGCAAATATAAAACTACAGTTAAATAGTTTCTATTACAGTTAGTCACTGCATAGATCCCAGATACAAAGTCCAGAAGGATTTAATTCTCTTTTAAGTGTGCTTTACACAACGCTTTGATGGAAAGCAAATTCCTGTTCCTGAAGGAATGCTTTAAAAGAGAGATTAAAGTTTGTTTCCAGCCCTGGACTGGCAGACAACTCAAGCAAACAAGCAGTCTGGGTTCAACTGATTTATCATAGAAAAAAATACCCTAACCCAATTCTCCTAAAGATGTTTTTAAAGGTAAAAGCTGACTAAAAGGAACCACGTACGCGAGCGGGATTTAACACGGCAAACAAACATACAGACGAAGGATTAGCTTTCATTATATTATTAAACAGCATACACTAAATAAAATGCTTTCAGATTTCACTGAAGGCAGCTTTACAATACCCCAGGTACTCAAACTGGAGTAAACACTGATAACATCTTGACAAATATTCCAGAAATGCACTCCAGCTATTCCAGACAAAAGCAGCGAGTATTCATCAAAGTGCAAGTTTCCAACTGAGCCCTGAAGCCTTTGAGATAAAACAAGGATTTAAGTCTTGTGACTTGTGACAAGATATTTGGCTGACAGACTGTCACGACACAAAATGCTTCCTCGACATTACATAGATAAACTAAAAACCAGCGCTACGCACCTGCTCTTTTCAACTGGGGTGACATATCCAAATGATCTGCTAATGATCCAGCCAACCAACCTCCCCAAAACCTGACAGCTTTGGCACTTTCAGTGATGCTGGTATTACTGACATCAAGTCACAGCACTTAGAGCTCCTAGTTTGCCTACAAAGTGTTTTGCTTTAATAGATTGCTCAAAAAGGATTAGAGACCCCACAGGGATTAACCAGAGCCAAAAAAAGAAACCCCAAAGCGTGGAGTCAAGAGAAAAACTATGGCACCAAGAGAATTTCACTTGCTGTTTAAAGAGGCAATTTCTCCTGGTCAAAATCAAACCTAAGAACTGAATACAAATTGCCATTCTCAGTTACAACAGAAACAGCTCCAATATAATAAAATCATTAAGGCTGTTGGATTACAACTCCAATCCCATCCAAGGCCCTGTTTTCTAACAATGCAAAGAAGGGCTGTGCCTGTGGTGAGATGTGGCCCCTCTGGACACATCACTCTTCCCAAATACTTGGTATTTATTTTAGATCCAGCTTTAAATTCCCTTCCTGATTTCTAAGAGCATCTATCTGTCCCAGCCTCAAGAAAACAGCTTTTCTCCTCCTTCCTCTCTGCTGTTGTGCTCACTCAGTCTGTAACTTCAACATGGTTTTATCTGTCTTGCTCAGTTGGTTCATGCTCCTTGCACAAGTGCAGCTCTAGAAGGGACTTTACAAACCTCCCTGTGAGCTGACCAATTTGGGCTGTATTTGAAGGACAGGCTCAGGCTCTTCAATCTCTTCCTCCTGCCCTTCAGCTGATTTCACAGCCAAACTCTTTAAATCACTGCTTTCACTCACATCTACCACGACCCCTCTCTTACCTTATGTTATTTGGTAGAGAACTTTTAGAAGATGTTTCTATGAGATGACAGAGACAAAAAATCCCATATCTCACTAGTGCCTAACAGAAATGTGTGTGTTTCTACATGAACACTCGGTTGTCAGTACGCATCCTTATGATTTTATGTTGTTTTAAAAAACACATACAACAGCCCTGGCATAGGATGACACAAGCCAAGGAACCAGGAAACAATCATGACAGGATGTTTTTCCCCCAATGTAAACATGACATGGAAAAAAGTATTCCTGATCTTCAGGAAGAAAGCTTGGAACAATGTAATCCAAACCCCTCTCTTTAAAATAACGATCACGAACCCTCGCTGCAGTTAAGAGTGGGTGTCATGGTCATGACTACTGAAAATATGGCTGAAACCACAAAGAACAAGCAGATTTTTAAGACTCGGTAATAACAAGGAAAAAAAGTGCTGACAGAGGAGTGTGAAATGAATTAGGATTCATAAGAATACAGTTATGAAACCCTACTCGGCAGCAACAAAACGTGTTGTGGAAACCACCGTGACACATGCAGTGATTCCACCTATCTCCTACCAGTCTCAAAAATGGCCTTCTCTTAGAATCGTAGAATTCTATGACATTTCTATATGGATTGGAAAGGACCTTAACATCATCCGGTTCCAAGCCCCTGCCATGTGCAGGGACACTTCCTCCCAGGTTGCTCAAAGCCCTGTCCAACCTGGCCTTGAACACTGGTGTTTCGCAGATGAGCAATGAGCAGCAGCACCACAGAGAGTCCAAAGAGGTAATTCAGAGAACATTTCCAATTTCATACAAGGGCATGAATCAAACCAGCACAAATCCATCTGCGCAATGCAAAGGAGTCTGCAACATTCCAGTAGCCCTGGAAGCAAGCTGTGAGCCAGGCTGAAAAGAGGATGCTTGGCACAGCAGTCTGGAAATGACTTCAAAAAATCAGCTGTGTGTGTCCATGAAAAATAATAGATACCAATGAATCCCATCAGCCTTGCTGTTCTCCGCCACGCTGTTACTGTACTTTACACAGAGTTCTTGACTGTGTATTGTATACACAAACTGCACAGTGGCCCATTAGTGGTTTTCAAGTTTATGCTAAGCGTTGCAATTTATTGCTGTCCTTTAGGTTAATGTACTATTATTTCATGTATTTATAATATATTTCTGGAGTTGTTGTTAATTATGATGTAATATTTAGATACCAAAGATCAATCAAGACCCCATAGTGTTTACAGATATATGTTAACAAACTACAAAGTACAGTAGATCTCTCACGATGCAGTTTATTCTATAGCTCAAGGTCAACATCAGATCTAATACTCACATCTGTATTTCAAAGTTTTATCTATCCTCTTCTGCTGGGCCAGTAAAGGGAATTATAGACCTGAGATTTTGTTTCACTTGGGAACCCTTATGACAATTTAAAGTGCAATACTGAATACCTTTGTGGGAACATCAGTGCCTTCTCCTATCTCTATTCTCATTTCACCTCCCTAGTTTGTGAGCAGTTCTGTTTCTTAAGCTTCAAGCTCCATGTCTCATATCCAAAAGTCTCAGTGAAATCCTTGGATACTCGAAAGTCCTCATCAGAAAGCACCAAAGGCTTTTCTGGCCCAAAGGAATGCACTTACGACAACCACAGAGCTCCAGAAGGGTAACAGCACACATCCTCCAGTTTGCCCACGTCTAAACCAGGTATTCTGTGACTCCCATCATACAGGAGGTTTGTCCATATTTTATAGACTATTCAGCTTCCTCCACAAATCCAAATCTTACTTGTCAAACCCAACAGGGCTTCTGGCTGCCCAGCCATGATGTACCTCCTATATTACTGCCTGCTACAGACTCTTCTCTGTATTAATGATGACTTTGTTGGGAGAAAAATTACGAGTACCCTTCCAAAACTCTCACTCCTATTGTCAGAGTCATGGACAAGACGACTGTTTTCCTTGCAGAGACAATCCAACAATGTTCCAGATATTCTGGGAGGCTTTAGCATGACTTGGAAAGAAATCATCCAGTACTTCGATGGGAAGGAAATAACAGTCTGAGAAAGGTTTTCTTTACAAGTGCTACAAAAGAAGTCTTTGAATACGCTTGTATTATACAATGAGACCTGCACCATGCAGCTTCCTTCAGCTTTGCCATTTCTCTCACCTTCACCATTTGTTTCTTCCAACCCTTTCCACCAAAGCATTCACTTCAGACCTCTGTAATTCCTTTTCAGTCTGCTTTCCTTCAATAACTCTGCTCTTCTGCTTCTTTTTAACTTCCACTCTTCTAACGGGCTGAGCTGTGAATCCTATGATGAAAATCCTTCACAAATCTGAATGAAAACTTAGCTGCCATGTTCAGGGGCTGACTTGAGGGAGACAGTAGCATCATTTAATACATGGACTCCTATCAGGACATGCTGTGTGTCTTCAGCTTTACTGAAGATTGCAGAGATCAAACAATTGCTTCTGATATTCTGGAAACCCAGAGGAAGCATCTGAACCAAAGGCTTCACAGCTGACATACATTCATTTGCTTTATAGAGGGGAGTTTATGCCATAATTCTTTCCTTATTCCCACAACTCCTCCATATTGAAACATGGTATAATTAGAACATTTTCACAAAATATGCTTTTAAAAATCAAGCCATAACCAAAAGAAAACAAAACAGAAGCAAAGCAGCATAGAGAAAACTTGTTTCAAAAGCAGTGGATGAAAAAGGGCCTGTCCACGGAATGGCTGATGACACAAGTGATCACCCAGGACAGGCACTGACCTTGTTTACCACCACTCCTGGGAATGACTGACAGCCCATATCCAGCCTCTGCATTTCAGGGCTTCTAAAAGTTAATATTGTACTAACTTGCTGCACAGTGCTTAAATGTATACTATCACTTCTGTTCTTAGGAAGGAGAAGGACCTTGCTGGGCTATCAAGTACCTCCCCAGGCAAATCCGCTCCTGATGTATCTGCATAATGCAATAGTTAGAAAACAAAGCCAACGATACTGAACCAGGTGTTTTCACAGTAATTATAAGACATAAATATTAAAGCACATTCTGATCTTCCTGGTGCTCTTTTTTCCCCTGGGGTCCTTTTTGCCATTGTGGTAACTTATACCAAATACAATTTTTGTGCATTTCACTGCATTCAACTAAACTTCCATAGTGAAGTGAAACAATAATAAAGCACGACTGGCACTACTGCAATAGGAACTTACCACAGTTACAGGCACACTATGCAATGTCACAGAGAAAACACACCATTTGAAGGACATGACTTAAGTATTTAATCATGCTGTGCAGGGAGATGGCAGAAATAAAACCCCAACATGATTAAACAACGAGAAGGAGCAGGACTGAGGAGGCAAGGGTCAAAATAAATTACAGAACTGGTCTGTATCTGAATTTTTTTTGGTTGGGAAAATTAAGGAAATGATGTAGCAAAAAACAGATGAAAGAATAATAAAATCATGGACTGCACAATAGGATTTATCAGAGCCGCACAGGCCCAACGCTGTCTCCCTGAGTCGTCAAAACTGATTTCAGTTTTGTACAGAAACAACAGCAGAATCTGGCCATTGTGAGACACTCAGGTAGGGTCCTTCAGCCAGCGCAGCTGCTTTCCTTTAATAACTGAAATTGCAGATGCTACTCTGTGTACAGCTCTGTCTCCTTGAGATAGTTAAGCTACTTTTAATTGCAGCAGTCTCTTACTGTCTGCTTCCATCAAAGACTGATCAACTTCCCTAAATCTATCTTTATTATGTCAAGATTGTCCCCAGGTTCTTTCCAGGCATAAGAAAGTCTCTCTTCCACAGACTACTTCAGTAATTGCAACTCCATAACGATGTCAAGGATAGGAAGAAACTTCTATAAACCACAGAGGTCTACATCACATGTTTGTAAACGCTTCCAGTGTTTCACTACCTGGACACGGTTCATGACACGACCTTGAGCAGTCCCTGTGAAATCACGTCACAAAACATCCATGCTTTCCCCAGGAAAGTGTAAAATCGCACGTCCTCTGCGGCAGTCCCTGTTGGAATGTTGTTATCATTCCCCCTGTTTACCTGCGCTGGCTGAACTCAGCTAGAGCAGCAGTCTGAGAGTCAGAATAACAGAAGCCTGACAGCATAGAGGATGCCAGCGGACCCTGGCCAGCAGCCCACTGATGCTATCATTGCATTTATTTGTTCTAGGTTGAGATAATTCTGTTTTCAGGGATTTTGTTTTTTCTGTTTACAATTTCAGATCAAAGAGGAAGGCTCCTCGGGTGACAGTAACTTCCATCTGCCAGCAAATGAGCTTCCTCAGTTCAGAACATGCTATACCTTCATTAGAAACCTTCCTCAATGCTCTTGGGTAAAATAATGAGTGCGGTAAGTGTTGACTCACACTGCAAGAGCTGTAGGACAAGGAAATGTACCCTTAGCCAAAACGTGCACCCAATATAAATGCACATTTTTCCCCTTTGCAGCTGAACTGTGCAAGCATGGAGAGCTTCAGTTCTCTCTCTGATATGGTTAAATACAACCAGCACTTGCAATGAACCTTCACAATGTAACACAGTGCAGCAAACAGATGGGTTTGTGTTCTCTTAGGTAAAAACATCCTAAAGCGTAAGTGATACTTAAAGACTAAAAGATATTAATCCAATGTAACCGAAACAGTGACTTCTACCCGTGCTTGCAGAATAGTAACTTGGAATATTGTGACCTTGGGACTCGCATCACCTCGAACCAATGAAGTATCTGAGCACTTCACATTCTTTCATGGCTGTTGTCCTCGCAATGCCCATACAAGGCAGAGGTCCACTTTTCAGCATCCCATCCTCACCTGAGGACCTTAAGATCATCCAGTTCCAATCCCCCTGCCATGGACAGGGACACCTCCCACTAAACCATGCCACCCAAAGCCTGACTCAATGTTTTAGTCAGCACATAGGCTTCTTCCTATCCTTGCTGCTCAAAGTCAGCAAATACAACGTAGATTTGCAGTAACAATACTTTAGAACTCAGTAACGCGCTGTTTTATGGTTCAAAGCGTGCAGGAAGAGAAAAGGAAAGCCATGTTATGAAGACTAGCTGTGAACAGTCAGGGGCAATACCACTACTTATCCTCAGTTGTGTGTCAAGGGGAATGGAAGCTTAAAATACCCACCACCTTACCAAGCACAGTACCTACATCTCTTCAGCAGCATGAAGCTGACACCAAGTGGACTGGCACCGCAGACAAGCCCCAAGAAGAAGATCACCAACAAAACTACTTGAAAGATGGCCAGCAAATGCCTTTGGACACCACTCCAGGGTACAGTGACCATCAGTTGTTCAGAAAGTGCCTATGATCAGACACTGAACACTGGTACAATCTGCTGTGAGCAACATTTTGGTGCAGGGAAAGCTTATCTTTGTGGAGGAATCTGTAACAGCTCCATCCCTTTTTCCGCCATTGGGCAGAAAAGTACAAACAGCACAAGCATAGCTATTGGGATGGATTAGCAGTGCAAACACAACGTTCTGGATTAAATCCATTTTCACTTTTCTTAAAATTAAAATAGGAAGTCTCTGTTTTATCCCATTCATTAATGGTATGGTTTCAGCAACACTGCCTGGCTGAAGTGCCCAACTCATTGCAAATGCTTAGCACGAATTCTGCTTTGGCTAAGGGCAAGATCCTGATGAAAGGAGACAAAAGCCCCAGAGATCTCTTTACATCCAGGCTTTGTATTTCAGAAATGGTCAGGAAAAGGCAGAAATGGTCTTTTAAACTGAAATTTCTCAACCCCAAACCAGAATTCATCAGGGATTTAGAAAAATGAAAGATATATTCTTTAGTTTTGTCAAAGTAACCACATAGCTAAAACATCTGACTCAGTAGAGAGACGTGGGTGAGTCAGAGACACTGCTTGATTGCAGTAAATCAATCAGAAAACACCATTATTAAATGACAACACTTGCTTCTTCTTCTTTAATATACATTAAGTGTGCAACTTAATCCACTTAAGATGCTTCTGTATGCGAATGACAGAGGGGACTTCCTGTCACCTCCTCTTAGGAGACAGATGTGAAAATCCAAGCTACTGCTCTGCCCTCCAACCACTAAACACAACATAAAAGGGAGAACTGGGAATTGTGCAGCCCTGCAAGAGGGGATACCCCAGGGCTGATATTCTAAACTGGGTGACACTGCAATTCAGACGTGTAACACACGATATACCTGTGCATATTTGGAACATCAATACATACAGCTCCCACATTTCTGCTCCAGAGCGAAAGTGGTATTCCATGTATAGCATACATTGGATACACAAAGCACACATTGCATTTCCAATACTCCTTGGAAAAACTGGTCTTACAGAGTACTCCATGTACAGTCAATTTGTGCAGAAGCACTGATCCCTGACAGGGAAATTCTATGTGTCCCACAGCTAAGACACAGCCGTTCACAGAAGCACAGGAAACTTTTATAGCCATTACCAATGTACCAGTTCTTTGTCCATGAACTAAATGGCCTTATAACACCAGAACACACTAATGGATCACAAGGGAAGAAAAGAAAAATCACGCATGGGACATGAGGATATTTTGGGAAATGTGTGGCAAAGCTCCATTGGCCAGAATCTCATGTACAAAAGCAGATGATTTCAGTATGGACATTAAAATATCACATATAACAAGGGCATAATGAGGATGTTGAAACAATTTAGAATGGGTTCTAGCTAAACGAATTTTGACACTGATAATCACTCATGTCCATCAACACAAATTAGAACTTTTTATAGCTCCAGTACAGAAGGTGACCTTTAAGACCATTGGTCTTGACTCACAGTTAGCTTTAAACCGAGGGGGGAGAAACAGAAAAAGTCTGGTTGCAAATGTGCATATACTGTTCTAACCAAGAGAGGAGGTACAGAGGCTTCCAGTGTGTGCCTCAGAATATCTTCACAGGGAATTTAAACTGAACAGCCTCCAAAATTCTTGTCTAATGGTACTCATAGATGAAATTTATAGAACAGAAGAACAGCGCCACATCCTCCCCTTCTCACTCAACAGCTACAGGCACTGTTATTCCAAAAGAAAAAGTAAAAGTAATCATATTAGGTAAAGAATTTAAATCACAGATGTGAATTGAGCATCACAGGTACCAATGCAATCCTGTTTCTGGATAGTTTAATTATCAAGAGAGTTGTGAAATCCATCAATGTGCGTCAGACTGGTTAGGATTTTCTCTATTTTATACTGCCCCAAAAGCTACACTGTTCCCATCCCAAATGAAAGCTATGTGGCAAACTGGGAAAAAACTTTACTATGTTGATTCTGAGGATTTTAATGCAATGCTTTCACAGAGATGCTAATATTATATCCCCCGAAAACATGTATCAAGAAAGGTTTATTCTCTAAGCCGTGTTATGGTTGGTTTTCAATGTATGCCTTAAAAACAAATTTATCAGCTGTAAAAACCAGAAGAACATCTTTGTTCCTAGTGACTGGAGTCCTATGCTTTGGGTTTCAATACTGATTACTGGACATTTCCCACTTTTTGTATGAAAGTAGAACAAAAATAACTCTAACACATTAAACACATTATAGTACATGCTCAAATGACAGAGTATATGCATACACACAGATCTCAATGACCTTTATATTATGGATAAAAATTACTTATCAGTACTATATCCCATATGGACAGTTTTTCCTTATTTCCTCTCACTTTCCAGATTGGTTATTCCTTCCTATAATAAACCACTGCCTATAATGGTAATTACACTGTTCCAGAGTAGTAGCAGGAAAGCTTCAGAGTATTTAAACTGCCATTAATTTAAATTCACCCAGACTGAAACATTCTCAACCACTATTACATTAAATAAAGTTTTCAGACAGTACTTGTTACAAAGGTAAGGCAAAAACCATAAGGGAAACTGCACAACTCATAGGAAAAAAAATAGCTTGAAGGAACTATAGTCACTGTACCACAATAACCCAAGCTTCCAGTGTCAGGGTCATAACCACAGTGCCTGAGGCTTCTCCCTGTCACACTAGTTTAAATGTGCCAGCCTGTCACAAGTCTGTGCTTTCAGTGTGTAATTGTATCAGCAAGTGCAATACTCATTTCTTACCCTGTGGTGACGTTTGTATTTATGTATTTAAACCAGGTTCTTCAACAGTTACTCGATGCTGCAAAGGTGAGGCTCTGCTGATGCTTAAGAGCATTGCAGCGAAGGCTTCAAGGATAACATGCTGCACTGCTTCTACCATACTGACGCTCAGCAAATGTCATCTCTTTCATCCCCTTTACCAGTAAATCAGTTTACTGAGCGCTATTTAAAATACCATTTTAGACTTTTTCACCCTCTGCCAATAGCCTGATTTAGTCTTCACCTTTAAGAGTGGGATTTTTAAACTGGAAAGGTAAGTCCGCATCACTACAGCCTCCAGTGGGCTCACCTACTTGGCTAAACTGTAGATCAAAGTTAATCACAGTCTTTTGATTAACTCTTCTTTTCAGCTCTCTAATTGTCCATCTTTGGTTTTACCACCAAAGTCAAGCAAACCCCGACAGCTGCTTCACGGGCACCAGACAAATGTTTAACATGTTACATGAGAAAAGGTTAAGTACAAACACAGCTAATAACCTGGGCTCTTTGGAGCTAGTGTCATATCTGAATAAATCTGACAGCACCTCATTGTAAAGGGCAAGAATTTATTATTGTCCAGGTTAAACGCTGTGCTTTTATCCTTTCTGTGGCTACAACGTAAGAAAGGCTCTTTGTGTGCTGAAACAAACATTAAAGTGCCAACATACACGAAATGGATAAGGTGTCTGGGGATTATTCTTCAGCAAATAGTTTAACTTACTTTGGCTTCAGTCTCTCCCCTGTGAAGTGTATACAAATGATGGACGGCACTTTGTGATGATGACCAAGGATGTGTCAGTATTTGAAAAACATGGAAATCATGGCCTAACGTGTCAGTAGTGACCAGCAACATCCCTGGGTAAAACAAAAAGAAAAGAAAAAAGAAACACAAAAGCATAAGAGATTAATCACTGCAAAGGAAGTGGCTTAAGAATGTCTATCTAAAAAAGCTAGCGTGGCTTACACTTTTGTCTTCTGGAAACAAAGGAAAACAGTTGCAGAATATTACTGAATTGAAAGGGATTCACTTCATAAAAATGAATCAGAACTTCAACCAAACCCGTATTAACAGTATTCCTAACACCACATTACAATGCAGATTTATGAAAGCCAACTGAAAAATCAGGGAATATCCTAAGTGAAGTTGAGAACTTGTGTGACCAATACGAAGCATTGAAGTGATGAATGTTAGAGGGAAACCCCAAAAGGCTCTTCACTGAGAAAGAGCCAGTATAAAAAAGATTGATGTTTCCACAGTATTAATTTTTGGAAGAAGAGACATTATCAAAATAGAGCCAAAACAACCCAGACCAAAAACAAGCCTGAAGAAACATCTTCCTTATAAACGCATGTGACAGAAACCGTTTGATTTATTGCTTGAAAGGCAGCAAATCAGAGCTGAGAGCTTGCAGTGAAATATTGAATTAGGTCCTAACTTCATTGAAACCAGGTCACTGATGGATGTACTGAAATGATTATATTAGATCAGCAGAATCACAGTAACTTCTATATGCTATTTACTTTTTTCTTCCCCTATGTGTCACTCCATTACCCAGTTTTTAAACATTTACAAACATATTTGAAGTCAATTTGCTGTAAGTTTTTATACAAAAAATAAGGATTTTTGTACATACAAGGGAAGTAGGGATCATGGCAGAATTTAGGACCATAATAAACCAACATGAGATTTATTTTGCTGTATAAAAATGTCCACATGACCATGCTTAGTAATGAAATCTAAGAAATTATCACCCAAAGTTGTCCTCCGACATTTAATGAATGTCAAGTACAAAGTGGGTTTAGCAGTTTAACAGTTACATCGAAGTGCCTTCTAAATAATTGCCAAGGCACCCTCTATTAAAGAAACCCAGGAATTTCCACACAGCTCCGTTGTCAATTCTCCACATAAATCATAATTGAAATCTTTCATCCTTCAGGAGGAGAACTCAGCTCTCTGCATTTTCCAGGACACCAATTTCAAAGGAGAAATGGTTATATTGTATCTGCCATAAGAGACTGTTCGCTTTCTCAGTTTATTTACACATGGCTCCACAATTCATCTTCTCCTCTTGTGCTCACTGCTGCTAAACAAGCACACACAGTACAAGCCTGGGAGCTCTCGCACGTTACCACTGAAGTCCTGGCATGTGCCACTTTAGAGATTTAGAATTAAACTGGGGGAAAACAATCCCTGTGTGCACTGAGCAGCAGGGAAACGCTCTCTTAATGAAGATTAACTCTTCCACAGAACCACCGTCACAGCATCACTACATCGGCATCCTCAGTGTTCTCCCTCCTGGAATCGCCCTTCCCTCAAGCCCAAAGAGAAGGATTTCAGCAGCCAAAGCCCTGAATTTCTGGGCCCAACATCACTCCCCTGGTCCTCCTCTGAAGCTGAAGCAGATTTGTGAACACAGGCCTCAGCTCATGGGAGGAAAAGCACAGCCCTGAAGCCTCCGAACACGGTAATACAGCATCACTGCAGACGTCACAGGAGCACAAACAGGCGTTTGCCTCAGTTTCTCTTGACCATACCTCTTCTCAAATAAGGACCTTGGGAAGGTAAGTAAATACTTTCAAGGCTGAAGCCCACCAGCAGCAAGGTACAAAACTGGAGAGAAACCCTAACCGCATGTAGAGACAAAACTGCTACAGGTTTCCTTCTCAGCTTGACCACTGATGCTGGTAGAGCTTGGCCAGAGCATGAGGCCACCCACACTGCACACATCCATTTCCTCGGAATCACACAAATGCAGAATCTTAGCTCTGACCTCAGCAAGATTCCCTCCAGCAGACATACTTTAACAGTTACAGGCTGTTACTCGGATCCTGAGTGTTAGAAATGAAAGAGAGTTTGTTATGGAGCTCAGAAATCCGTGAGTGCATTTGGGTATTATGTTTGGGCGGTAAGGCATGTGAGTTGAGGTTGGTCTGGATGTTAATGTTGGCTTAACTGGCAATTTCCTTGATTTGTAGTGACTGTGTTGATAGGAAATACAGCTAAAGTTGCTCAAGTGCAAGTCAGCCAAGTCTTTAGTGTGGGATTATGCACACAATTTGCATTAATTCTGTTCTGCAACATCACAAAACAGACGTCCCTTCTAGTGAAGTGTGCAGTCCTCAATAACATACAGCATTTCCAGTGGAGAAAGCTGGAAGCGAACAGGGGTTTGTGTGCTAGCATTAGGCTGCCACTATCAGCGTGAGGATATTCCAAATGATTCTAACTCAACACAGTGAGAATTTATTTTCCACATCCCCATGTTTGCCTCCCCTCACGCACTCGATAGTTTTATATAGAAGCTGAGTGTGCTTCTGGTCCGTTAGAGCTCTCCCTTATTCCAGATGGAAAGGACCTTTGGAGAAGGGGAAGCTGGAAGAGATGAACACATGATCTCCCCCTTTCCCCCAAAGTGCTAGAAGTCTTTTATAAACACATACGCAGAGCTGAGTGCACCCAGAGATCTGAGCACAGCG
This sequence comes from Coracopsis vasa, assembly GCA_026283785.1. Taxonomy (NCBI): domain Eukaryota; kingdom Metazoa; phylum Chordata; class Aves; order Psittaciformes; family Psittacidae; genus Coracopsis; species Coracopsis vasa. The sequence goes on from JANHGB010041748.1 coordinate 28,073, forward strand.
TTCTTCATGTGTATCCCATCACATGGCACAGGGCAATGAAGATCGTAAAAAAAACCCTTTAAACGAGCCAAAAATGTGCCTGGAAGCTGGAAGCAGAAAGCTATGTGATAATCCCGAGCCAGTGAAAACACAGGAATTACCATGCTGCGTTGTCCGTCAAATCCATCGGCTGTTTAGCTAACCAGGATCTTGTTTCCAATATTGGCTGGAAACGCAGGTGGCTGCGGACGGTGCAGCAAACCCCACAGTACGCAGACGGGAGAGAATTCCACCCTTCTCCTCACAAAGATCCTTTCCCAAGTCTGTAAGCTCAGTCGGAGCAGGGCACTGGCAGGCAGCTCGCTTTGGGACCACACACTCCAACATACACACACTCAGAGAGTGTATGGTGTTAGCTGTTTGCTCTTTTGATGATACACACCATACCTGAACAAATGAAGCTGTGAAATGCTCTTGTCTATCGGCAGGTCTGATCAGTTCCATATGACTTACATGGGGTTTCGTTCCATACTGATGCCTTTGGGTTTTGGGGGTTTGGGGTTTTTTGGGCCTGGGGTTTTCTTCTGGTTTTGCTAACTTGAAGGAGTATAGAGGTGAAAGATAATACCTTTGCGGGTGGAAGGGAACTGGCTTAAAACCAGAAAGCTGGGAGCTATCTGATTTGGCAGGTTTGCATGCCTAATCTAAAATCCTGCTGTCTGTCACTGCTTGGAATCAATGCATTTTATTAGATGAAAGCCGAGGGAAAACAGGCCCTTCCTTCTGTTAGTGACTGTATTTCAGGAAGGTAAAGGAGGACCTTTCATACTCCTGCTTGCATCTGAAACACAAATATATCCTCACAGAACCTGGCTCAACACAGAGGTCCCAAGCACAATACCACAGATGGGAAAGAGCGCGTATTTCTAAACCAGCATTTTGAAGTACCTTACTCCTGCTATTCAACCAGTAAATCACTACTGGTTTAGAACGCTTGACTTGGGTCTGGGGTTGGGATTTTCCAGCTCTTGAGACTTCACACTGAAGAATCACAGTTCTCAATTACAACAGCCCAGCCATTTTGCTCCTTTCTCCACCTCCCTGCAACAAAAGGAGCAACCCCCCAATACAAACACCGAATCCCAGCAGAGAAACATGAACTTGAGCCTTGGTCCTCACCTCACTTTCACTTTCCAGTGCAGGAAACTTCAACTCAACTTTCTAAAAGACCTTGTGACAGTTTCCCCCAAAAGCTGTTTAGACGGAAATGCGGGTTAAAGCTGTCATAGGTTCAGTCCAAAATGTTTTCTCTTACGATGTACTTGATGTATGAATAATCATAGATGAAAAGTGAATAATTCTCGAGGATTTCCTGCTTATTTTTCAAACTGGCATTAATCCCTGTTTAACAGATAACATCTGAAATCAATTGAGAGTCTTGCATACACAGAACCCAGTGGAAATTTATGTGTAAAGCAGATATTACTTAATATGTATCTCACTGCAGCAACTCTGATTTTGCTTATCCCTAATATGAGGGGCGCAGCTAGGTTAAACTAATGACTGGTTTACTGCGTGGTTTCTCAAATCCACAGAGATGGTTAAAATCCAGTTTAAAAGGCACAGATACCCTAGATGGAAAAAAAATCAATTGCCTAAGCTTTGTTTTACCTGAGAGATACATTTGCCCTTATTTACAGCTTCCTACTTTTCATGCATTCTGTTGGGGAAACAATAAGCCTCTTTCAGGATAGAAACGTTAAAAACTACAAAGAATATATGCATAAAAGGAAAAACTAGCACAGATGTAGACTGTGGGTTAAGAGCTATTTATGCAGTATCAGAAGACTAAACCAGACTCTGGCCTGGCCATAAACTAAGCCCACGCCCTAAATGAGGTGCCAAGCCACAAAAAGCATTTGCGTCAACTGGGAATACAAGGAAAAGAAGGACTTCTAATTATAGGGCCTGGAAGCGGAAGCCCAGAGTGATTAGGAGTTTAGGCGCTGCTGTATGTTTATCTGGGAGCTTCCTCTCGCTCTCTCTCAGCCCGGGGTTTGATAGATGAGGGTTGGCCTAAAGGGTGGGATTGAAGTTGCTGATGGTACACAGAGTTCTCCGCAATCCGAAGGAGACGGAGACTGAATACTAAGGCTTCTGTGGCCTTGTAGGAACATAACTCTTTTCAACTAGGCGTCAGCTGGTTAGCCCAAACGGCAAAATTAGAGAGCAGCAAATCTCGGCTGGGGACTTGCTATAAAATCTAGGAAACCTGAGTAGCCTGAGCATCTCCACCACATCCTATTTATAACACCTATCTAATTGCATAGTTGTTTATTATATGCATACAAATGAGGCACACGCAGTTTCACCTTGGGTTTAAGTTGCATGAGTAACTTCACTTTAAATAATGCCAGCTTGCAGAGGAACAGAAGGGTTTTTCCGCCTTCCAAAACAATGTCATTCTGTAATTACACACTGAAGAACTCAACACGTTCAAGCTGTGCTGGATTTGTTTTAAAAACACCAAGGGCACAAATGTTAGGAAAGCAGGCATGCATCTGCGTGGAGGAAACATACTCACGGATATACTTAATTTAGGAATGCAACTCTTAGATCTCCATGCACGCACAGCCATATAGAGACCTGCAGAGCCATGGCACAACCCCACCATTTACACGAGCAGTGATGAAAAACTATGAACAACTCAGATTTTACTTTTTCGATATGAGCATAGGTGCCATGCAACATTAATGTTATGGTTTATAGGTTTTCAAAGCACAGGATCAGAGAGCTCAGCAGAACCACACTGACTTACAGTCGCTCTTGATTCGGTCCATACGCAGTTCCTCGGCTTTCCTACCTTCTGCATGCTAACTGTATAGATCCCTATCCCACTGCAGCCCTCTTGCAAAAGCAGCTGCATACGTATCTTGTTAAGATGTGACAAAGTTTATACGGCCCATGGTTTTATGAAACATATGACCTGACCTATGAACAGTAGCTTTATTTATATTCGCTTAATTCTTCTCTGAGTCTGATGCTAGTCAAAATACAGCCAAATATTAGTGCTGCTAAGCCCATGTATGCTTCCAAGTGTAAGACATACGCTAGAGATACAAAATTTGGTCTCAAAAAGAACTGACTAGATTAAAAAATGTGATTTTAACAATGACATTTCAATCAAAATTAACACAAGTACATGAAGATATCCTCTCTCTCTATATATATAGATATATATGCATATAAAATCCACCTAGCAAGTCAAAAGAAAGAGAAGACAAAAATTATTTTGTGAGTAAATAATTACCTACAACTGAATTCTGGAGATGTCTACCCACTGTTTAGGACAATTATGAATTCAATTGGAATATCTGGAGCTTGTGGTGGATGTATGGAAACTGCCAGCCATTTGCCATGCCCAACAGACAGCTCAATGGTATGCTCTATATACCAAAACCTATTCATCAGTTTCAAACCCAAACTGGCTGCAGCTGATGGCCCAAAACATATTACAACTTTATCAGGATGAGTTCCTCCCTCCCAAAACTAAAGGATGCACGCTGGGGGCAATGAGTAAATGAGAGCAAAAGATCAAAGGGAACAGACTCCCTTTTATTCTGGCCTTGCTTGTAGTTCCTCCAAAAGAGACACAAATCCATAGCCACCACCACTCTGTTAGTGTTTGACGTATGGGGGTTGGTTAGTTGCAGAGATTGCAGTAAACATTTTTCCTGCTGAAACATGTTATGGTGTTTTTCTCTTTTCATTGGAATAACGATAAAGTAAACGTTAGAGAGAAAGAGGGCAAAATCCTGACCTCCCTGAAGTCCACAGAGCTCTTGCCACTAACTGCGAGACAGGAAATAGTTTCACCCTTTTCATACAGTTGTACATCTTTAACACCCCATTAGCAATGCCTGCTGTGCTAAATGGCTGGTTTGCTAATAACTTGAATCTATTTCAGAATTAATAATGAATCTATCACTCATATGACTCTATCATTCATATCAGACTATATTCAGCAACAGTGATAGCCAAACAAACCAGTATTTACAAGTGAGCCCACGTCTCTTCAGTACGTTCAGCACTGTATTAAAATTCACCTTATTTACCTGCAAATTTGGCAGATTTTAACAAAATGGGAAACTTCTATAAAAAGGTGACTAAAATTTCTATTAAAAGATGATCGTAAAAAGGGGCCTGAAGAACCATCCTGCAATAAACTGACATTTTCTCCAGCAGTGTATAAAGCCACCACGGATAATGTTGGATTAGGACAATTGTACATTTTTGATGTTTAAAGAAACTAAGCCCCTCATATTTCCATTCTCTCATTAGGAGAAATTACCTCCTAATCAGACAAAGACACAATTTGTTTGTTGTCATTCGAAGCACACGTGGTGACGAGATCTTCTCCTCTCTATAAAGTCCTTTCATTTATACTTTTGCTGCTAAGAAATTCCACTGATGCTTCTCCTTCACAAACAAACCATAAAGCAATGCTAGCAGGCAACAGATCTTGAATTATTTCTCACCTTCTGGCCCATCATATGCGATATAGAGACACAATCTTTGTAACTGCAGTTCATCAAACATGATGCTATTAACTTTAGTTTTAACATGTTTGTCTTCAAAGGCAATAATTCAGGTTGAAAAAACCCTCCAAATACACAGATAAATGACAGGGAATTATTCTGTCATTAATTACAGCTCTTTCCCCCCTAGGTGACACATCCAGAAAGGTGATGTTCCAGAATGAGATTAATTTAGGGATCCATTCCAATTTGAGATATTCTATGATTCTATTAATCTTGCAGAACAGTTGCAGTCAGTATAAAAGTCCAAGCACAGACAAGGTGCTCTTTGCAGCCATATCACTACTGCAATAAATTGCCTATAAAAAATCTCTCCAAAACTTAAACCAATCTACAAGTTTAATAAGAGACTGATTGTACACCTCAGGTAGGAAAACCAGAAAGAAAACCATCTCTGTGAATCTGTGAGGTGCTATCAGTGCTTCCTAACGAGCAAATAAGGTGTTTTTCTGCCTACTTGCTCTGATCAATGGGAAAGACTTCTGCAGAGACATTCCAATTTAAACCTCTTTAACTATTAACTCAAGGCCACCCTCACATTTCAATATAGAACATTTAAATAATCAGAGGAATTTCAGGTCCGTTAAAGGTGCAGTCAGGCATCCAAAGGGGTATACAGTGTAATGTGGTTTACTGCTGCTCCAGCATTCATTTTCTCAGTATTAATGGGGGGAAAATGTCTTTTGTAGCCAAGGAAGTATAATTATTTTATATTTGAGCTGTGTTGCACTTCCCAGCTCTCGGCTGCTAACCTGGCAGCAGTGAACACTCCTAGAGAGCACATCGTTTAACACATTTCAAAGCAGAACACATTTATAAACCAGCAGGTTTTAGCTCTTTACTAACTGACTATTGCATGTGAAAAGTTTCTTTCTCTGACATTAAAATTACTGTAATTAAACATCAACAAAATCAAAGTGCAAACATGAACTGAATTTGACAGGTCATGTACTGGTTTCAGCAATGGATTAAGAATCAGGGATCCTATGTAATATTCTTCTCTGGTGCTGAGTTACTGCATAACCTTGGGTGAGTGACAGCTGCTCAATTCTTCAGTTTTCCTACTATTAGCTTTCAAGCCCTGAAGTTAAAAGTTTGAAGTTCTTACAGTTCATTTTCAACATACCCTGCTTTTTAACCTGTCCTCATCTTATAAACTGGATTGAAATCGTACCTGTGCCTTGGAGTTCTACTCTTTGTTTTCTACACTGCACACTTCTATCCCCTCTCGCTTTCACTGCTGGAATTATGCCACCATTCACCCAATCAACTACCACAGCTTGAAAAGTCTCCCGCTTCTTGTTCACTAAGAACTCCTTTCTTCCACTCTAAATCTATTTCCTTGGAATCTTTCTTACCACCTTGCTCTCAGCTCCATAAGGATCAAGTCTTACATCCTGTATCTTTCCTGCCTTACATAGAAGCTATCATGGTCCAATAATGCATCTCATTCTGAACAGCAAGGTAGCTGCATGAATTTACACTTCTCTATGCAATATATGTAAGTTAATACATATTAATTATATATATAAGAATATACCTTCTCCATTCCACCAATTTAAAGGTTGGTGCTACTGCCAAATTGAATGTGTACTTAGCTACAGCGATGCGCTACTTCATTACCATATATTCAGTTTGGTTTTAAGGACTTGTACCCAAAAATACTGCATCTGTTGCTCCCTCTAAAATGGCAAGAAGCCACTGCAGAATCCTGTAGCTGGCGAACACCTCTATGTCTACATTTAAGATGTGTAGAGAAAAGCTTTTATTGAAAAACGCTGTCCCAGGAGAAGACCACCACTAAGCTTTTGTAACAGAACGTCCTTTTCAGAGGCTGTGAAGCTGGTTACTGGCCTTAACAAACTGGCAATTGAAGCACAACCTCTAAAGAAATTCCAATCCAGGAGAATTCTCATCTTTCCTGGCTACCCACAGCCACCTACCGGAGTTTTGTACATATAGTTCTTGGCAAAGAAAACTCCCCTCCCCAGTCTGAGAAACGGGGCACAAACCTTATGCTAACAGTAATGAATGAGATTTAAACACACTTCAAATAGATGTGCAAACTCTTACTCTTAACCCGATTCCCAAAACAAACACGAGTAACAGATTCATTTGTATGTAGGCTCCCGGTAACAAGGAATAAGAGCAGAGAAATGACAGCAAAGCTCTGCTGCCCATCAGCAGTGTCCAATGCTACAGTCCAAGTCCAAATGAGCTCGTCCCAGCTCAACAGGGAGGTCCTGCCATCCTGTCATAATTCATTGGCTTGTGCTATTACAGTTACTGTGCATCCATGACTTCTTGAAGGAATTCATGTCAAGGGCTGTGCCAAATGCACCATAGAAAGGAGAAGGCACATGCATCTGAAGGGCAGTGTGCCACAACCACGGTGCCCGTGGTGCCTGGACTACCTCCTCAGAAAGCCTTGGCAGGATAGATGCTAGGAACCCCGTCTGGAGAACAGGAGGCTGTGACCATTTTGGATTGTGCAGTGCCAGTTACCACAGGTGAAAAAGAGGAATTAAGACCTAAGTACAATTTCCTGCTCTGCCTGCCTCAGTAGCTCAGCCTAACATCCAGAGTTACTCACTACACTGCCCTGGGTAACTTGAGGCTTCTATAGAAAGCAGAGCTACAGAGGAAGAGCAGCACTGCAGCTCACATTGAAGATGGACAAAACCATAACAGATGTCCTCCAAATCATACTCGATATCTGAATATCGAGGCTCTCAGAATTGGTGGATGTGTCTGAAACTTAGGGCTAATACCTCTACACTTTATCTATAAACGTGAAAATGAGGTATGTATGTGTATTCACTTTCCGCTTTATCACACATATGCATCCTTACCACCTTGTGATCCAAGAGCATTACAGCAATCAGTATAAAGTCTACAAAGTACCCTTCTGTGTGAAGGTTTAAAACAACAGATGAGTATGTTAGTCCTGTGAAGGTCTGATTTATACAGTTTATCTCCAGCAAGGGACAGCCTGGGTCTGTTTCTCAGGATAAGCCAGAAATTATTCTTTCCTTGTGTCAGACTATCCCAATTCAGCAGCAGAGATGACTACATAAAATCAAAGGAAATATAGCTGTGTAATTATTTGCCACAGCGGAGAGCCAGCATCCCTCTGAATGTTCACAAGGAATGGTGAAGAACACAAATGAACTGTCTCCGATTTCTATAAGGGCTGAGAAGAAGGCTGTTGCCTGGCAGAAACACAGCATTCTGCCTGCAAAAACGCTACCCGAGTTCAACTGCAGGCGGGGGATTTCACTCCAGACACCGAGGTTATTCACCCTCACACCCACTTACGGAACTGCTGCATGAATCCGGCAGCCGGAGCGCACGGAGCGTTCTCAGCTGCAGAAAGCACATTCTCTTCTCGCCTCACCACCACTGACTCCACCACAACCCTGACTGAGACAACTCATGCCACTGAAACACACGTTAACTGCAACAGGCAACACATGGCATTTCCACTGTGTAAAACAGGATAGGCTGTGACTTTCCTTCTGTCTTACAAGGAGTACTGTTAAAAAACAGGAGGAAAAAGCATCCAGTGTTGCCTGGGAGGGAAGGCAGCACATACCCATAGAGCACACTCCTGCAGCTCCCTTCGCTTGTGGGACTGCTGTTAAAACTGTGATCCCACAACATGCGTGTCAGGCAGAGCAAGTGATGGAAAACATACCTTCCTCTGCGAGCTAGAGAGGATCCGGCCTTCCTCCCCTCTGCAGGGAGAGGAGAAGGAAACTTACTGACCCATGCACTAGATAAACGAACAGACTATCCATTAACCAGCGAATTGCACAGAATGGAATTATGTTAGAGACAATAAAATGAATATGACTTTAAAGTGTTCATTAAAACTGTCACCAACCATCTAAAATGTAACCTATAAACCACAGCTATCATCCATATAGCATACAGAAAGCTTGCCAAAAAACACAATTAACATGCACAATGTTCAACAACTTTTACACACAGTAAAGTTTGGGTTTAATTGGAATACCTACAATTGATTGTAAAACCTTCTAGACATGAAAAGAAAACAGACCAGCTAGGTTTGGTCACACATCTGTTAGCTAAAAACATCTAGGTCTCAGTGACAAAAATCTCCTTAACTAGAAAGCACTTTCTTAGGCAACAAATAGAAGCTTTACAATCACAAAATACATTATTTCCACCTAAAACTTGATTGTATCAATACTTCCACTGTTTTTATTGGAATCAAAATCTTAAACATGGAGTAAAAAGTGATTTATTAGTTACATCTTGATACACAATTTAACTTCCTTTTCTCTTTCATCATCTCTAGGAAAAGTCAACCTTTGGGTGAAACACACGTTTATTTGTTGTGTCAAATCTAACCTAATAAATAAGTAAAGTTAACCTACAAAAGAATATTTCTATAAATCCTAGAAAATCCCAGTTTATGACCCTAAACCACACCAAATAAACAGAATGCCTGTGTCAGCTGTAACACTGACTCCAAATGCTGAGAAGTTCCTTTTTCAGCTAATCTTCTCAAAAGTTCGGTCCCACATCAGCCACTTTTTGTAGACAAAAGATATCTTGTAAGCAAGATATAGTTTTGCCTAAAAAAATGAAATAAATAAGGGTACAGACAGACTTAAAAACCAGGGGGTTTGATTATTGCCAGCCCTGGTGATAACATTGGCTAAAGCAAGATGAGCAGCTGGTCCAGATTGAAAAGCTGAACCGTTTCCTGTCACCTTTAACAGCCCAGCATCATTCAGTCTCAGAATTAGGAGGAAGGTGGAAAGAAATTCTGGAGCTTCTATCGCTGTGTAATCGGTATTAAACCCCTGATCTGTGTAACTGCCAAAATCCAAATAATTCACTTCTTACCTTCTTTGAAATACTAGTAGAAATGGTTGTATATTATAAATACGTTCATTTCACATGGAAATAGAAAGTTAACATTAAAAAATTGATGCTTTAAGCTTCATTATTTATAAAACTTCATTAAGCTTGGCATGTCTACGAAATTTCTGTTTTCCTAGAGGGTGGAGGGGAAGCTTCCAGTTTATCATGAAATCTGGTTAATAGAAATGGTCGATATAAAGTAAAAACCTATCTGTCTGGAACTGACTTCTGAAACACTGATCTTATTTCCTTCCTTATGGATTCTATTTTTATTGTGTTGTCTATGGCTGTACAGAACTTGCACGAGTGTGGACAACAATATATTTAGGAACTAATATTCAGCATTAGCACAAATAAAACGTCTCTAAGTTGCTTTTAAATGTGGTGAAGTAAAGACAATTTCCTAAAAGAAAACTACAGCCCCGCAGACTCTAAAATTACTCTTAAAAGCACGTATAACCATTTCGATAGTACAAATAGATGTGTGTAATTTACACACAGGTTGGTTTTAATTATCACAGTTCATAAAGGCCTTTAGACCTTAGATTTGCCACAACGAAGAGAGGAATTCTGTTAGTTTTAACATGATAAAAATCTATAGAACGATCCTCCCTTCTGGTCTCCTACAACCAAGATCTTTTAAGCGCGTCCAGTTTGCTAACAGAACTAAAAAGCAGATTCCAGGATGCTTATCAGTTGTGTGATTTACAGATAGGATTCTTTGGGAAGTCTCACCGATGGTGACTCCGTTCCGAGGAGGGACTACCTCACACCACCCATATCGCCTCTTGGCCAGCTCGCAGCACTAAGCCGGAGCACTCGCTGCCAACATCATAAATGCTGCCATTAAAATATTTGTTTTAATTCTGACCTCAGAGTCACAGCTAATAAACAAGAAAGGCAATGAGAAATTGAAAAACAAACTAAATGCAGCTGTTGGACTGGACGTTTCACAACTGTATTTAACTGCATCCTTTAATTTCACTTCTATGAATAGAAGCCATACACCACAGCTTGCATGCCAGCTAGTCAACCCAGCACTATTTTCTTTCGAGTTCATTTTGCAGTGTTACTCCGTCATGTAAATTTTACTGTGTTTTTAACTTCTCCTTCGAGATGCAGTCTGCAAACAATGGGAACTATTTGCTGCTGGTTTCGCAAACACGTACTAGCAATGGATATAGCATTTATCTTCTGTTCTCATAATCTTCCTCATACACAACAGGACCAGAACCTTTTGTGTATGCAGAATACACGTTTGCCTGTGTGTCAGTTCAGAGCCCATTCAAACATATTCAGTGCCCAGCAGATGAATGGTTTAGAAACTCTGCATTTAGAAAGTATTTAGGAATGCAATACAAAAAAATCACACAGAAGAACTAGATACAGAGGAGGGAAGCCTAAAGCTTGTGGTGTTCTATGGACTCCCCAAAATTCACTTCTATAGCTTTAATGTGTCTTTATAACAGTGATTGACAACACCCTTCCAGAACGCATAGGGGTTATAAATACCAATTGGATAGAGAATTAGGAGCCTGACCATTCCTGAAAGAAATCCATTTAGGAAAGGGAAAAAGAGGCCACATCCTTTTCAAACTGTAAATATAAATACAAAATCGGATGATTTAAACGTGAGGATCGCAAGCAAGTCAGAATTTCGCTTTTATTTTGGAATACATTCCTGAGTGTGGAGGAAAATACAGACAATTATATTTTGCAAAAAAAACCCCAAACCTAGTATATTGGTGTGTTTTCAAATCTGTAACATTCTCCTATTCTCAGTGTTCAGGTTCAGTATGAGAAAAGGTAAGAAATACCTCATAGCCCCCCAAACTGAACACTGTTTCTTTGGGGTCGGGGGGGCATATTTTCATTAAAAAATAGAAATCAATAACCATTTATTTGAAACATCAGGAAATTCTGCTTGCAAATAATGTACCCTGAGAGTTTTAGATTGAAATGTCTTACAGAAAGAAAAGGAGCAGATCGAATGCCCCCCAAATCCCACTGAAGCCTGAATTCTCTGTACCGTCTCTGCTTCCACAACTTTGCTCCAGTCCCAGGACCTTACATGAAAGTAAAACAGTGAATACTTTGGACCAATATTAAAAGAAATAGAAATAAACCAAAACATTTGAATGAGGCTGTACACAGAAATTTCCATACCAGACCACGCCAGAGCTCTGTGTAGCCCAGCGTATTTATTGCCTTTAACAACAGTGACTAGCAATCATCCCTGTGTCTACGATGGAAGAGGGAACAAAGTGAATTAGTTTTAATGGACTACGGCTGACATCAGAATTGGTGAGGTTTTTTCCTCCTTTCCAAATCACAGAGTCTAATACAACATAATGAAAAACGAGGATGTTTGCATGGTTCCTTCAGTCTCCAGTCTAGACACTCTAGTTTAGACTAATTCAGTTTACCATTGCGCAACTGATTCTAATTGGTAACATTTAATCCTTTCCCTTCCCTCTCCCCATTTGAGACCCTGCATACACTTAACAATTCCTGGCAGACTATCATCAACACGTTAAAAGCTCGGAGGTTTTTCTGTAAACATCTTCATTTAAGTAACCCCCTATGGTGTATTCCTTCATTTTTTGACCTTCCAAAATCTAGTCCAGGGCATCTTCATCCAGAGTTTACACAAGAAGATCTTGCCATTTACATTACACAGCAGACAGGATTCTTCTGTGATGCTGTAGTGACTATGACATTCTGCAAATGGCTTGTACCTGGGTCTTTTAGTCTATAAAAATATATATAATATATATAAACACATATGTATATATATTCTATACATAGTAAAAATTAAAGCCTCCTGATGACAAATTCTTGCACAATGTTACACTGACAGGAAAAACATATTAATAGCCAATAAAATATTTGTCAGTGTTTTTTATCCTGGCTACATTTTAACTGTGGTAAAAATTCAACCATAATAAATAGAGACCTTAATGTCCATACTGCTGTTTTACATTATATAACAGAAAATTGTTATTGGTTATATATAACCGATGTTTCTAGGAGTCTTACATTTATAGCATGGAGAAGGCCAAATCACCAGGTGACACAATCTGCAACTCAACATCGCTAAGAACATCATACATGACTTTTGTGTGGCCAAGGTGTATTGACCGTAACCCCATAGACAGGCCTTGGTCCTGGACTCAATATAAAGGTAGTATTTTTCAGGACAATATATATATGCATATATGTATATGTATGTATGCATATATGTAAGCAGAACAAACATGATCTGCAGGTTTGGGAGCACATCTGCACAGATGCAGTCTGAGATATAAATCTAAATAAATCTAAATTACTTAATGGCAATTAGTAAACAGTACTACATCTTTGCCAGGACACTCTGTCCATTGCAAGCTTTTCTTCAATTAATCTGAAACTGAATATTCAAGGCAGTGTTAACACTAAGTAAAAGCATCCTGACAATGGCTTAATGTGGTTTTCATTTAATAAGTGAATTAAAGTAATTGTTCTTAGGGTCCCTGTGTAAGCCTCTTGTTTCCACTACATCAGTATATATGCCAAAGGTATAGTAATGCAGTCCCCAATCTGTTAATATTACTTCACTTCCTTGTATTATATATTCTTGTCTTGAAGTGTTTTAATAAAAAGCTTAAAGTCTTCCTAAAAGTAAGGAGCTGCCTCCCTTTGTTCAGCAACGACAAGAGTGGACATGGTGCTAGAGATGTGCCCACCTTCTTGGACGTGGATCATTACCAGTTGGGTTGAAGAATGATTAGTATTTTCCCAATCAACTACAGAAGAGTGCTGTAATCAAAAGACATCCAGTGAGTGCCATTCAAAAGCCTCGGAGTAGCTGCAGCACAGTCTATCTGCCACAGCTCCACACAGAATTCATCCACCTTGCTGGCCACTGCCAAGCTGCATGAATTATTCCACTGACAGGAGCCCATTTCTGGTCATCACCTGCACCACGGCCTCAGAGCTCCTTCCTCTTACACGCAAGTATCCTTGCCACATATTGTGGTGGCAAAAGTCACTTCATGGGAAGAGGTTGTGGTAAAACATAGATAAATACTATGTGTATGCATTACTTACTGAGCAAACAGAGCCGAAAATGAGATCCCTTTTTCCTATTAATACATAGCACTTGGCAATGCTAAATTATTATTCAAGCATTTAACTTATTCAATATTGGATGGATGTCTTAAACAAAACAATCAAAACATTAGTGCTTCCGAAGAGGAACCTTACCTTCATGTAAGTCACAAAAGCAATCACTGACATACACGGCATTATATAAATAAATCATGATTTTGACATATAATAAAGTGCCTGGAAAAACTGTGCCAGTTTCCTATGGGAGAAAACGATCCATGAAATACTCACAATCTAGCAATTAAAAAAGGAAAAAGAAAACAAGCCACGGTGCCAAGTCACCTGAGCTTCAAACTTGGAGTCGGATTCATTAAGCACACTTCCAAAACCAGAACAAGAATGTTCTATAGGAAGTGTGCCCTTCAGCCAGAAGAAACACTGCCCCCAAAGCTGACAGCACAGCTGGCAAAGGGAGCGGATTAAGGAGCCTCACGTCATAACTTTTATTTTTACCACTGGAATAAGGACCCCGTTAGCATTTCGTGTCTGCTTCCCAAAGATTCAATCGGCAACGAATGGCAAAGGAGGACCGGTTCTGTTTCACTTTGATTGAACTACTGCATATCTTACCTATTAAAATGGAAAACGTTGAGCAGCGAGGCAATAACAACACATGCAGGGACCCAGCTTTTAGAAATTCCATAGGACTAAGGGGTTTTGTGGGTGAGATGCCTGGCCACAAATTTTCAGCTGCAGTACAAACCCTCCTCCCCTCCACCCCCCAAAACCCCAGCAACCCACTGCCCATAGTAAACCCGCA
>JANHGB010041748.1:53726-88967 GCA_026283785.1 Coracopsis vasa
GATGGGGAGGAGAATCAAAAGAATGTAACTCCCACGGGTTGAGATAAGAACAGTCCAGTAACTAAGGTATAACACAAGCCACTACTGCTGCCACCAATAATAATAATGATAAAGGAAATAACAAGGGGAGAGAATACAACTGCTCACGTGCCAACTGATACCCAGCCCGACCCAGCAGTCATCTAACCCTTCCGCATAACTCCAGTTCTACATCCTGGGCATGACGTGCTGTGGTATGGAATACCTCTTTGGCTAGTCCGGATCAGGTGTCCTGTCTCTGCTTCCTCCCGGCTTCCCCCTCCTCCCTGGCAGAGCATGAGGCTTAGAAAGTCCTTGCTCAGACTAAACATTGCTAAGCCACAACTGAAAACGTTGGTGTTATCAGTGCTGTTCCCAGGCCGAAAGTCAAAAACACAGCACTGCACCAGCTACTAAGAAAGAGAAAAAATGGCTGCTACTGCTGAAACCAGGACATTCTGAGTAATTAGCATAAGGTTTGCTTGGTTCCCTTCATCATATAATTCAAGGTGATGATTTCTTCTAGGTTAGACAGTAGCTTCTAGCTCAGTTGGGGTCTGGTCTGTTGATGCTGCTGTAATACAAACAATGACAGTACAATGTTTTTAAACAACTGGAGTTGATGGATTAAACCTTCAAGGTGTGTTTAGGGCTTTCCTTATCTGTCTGCTATCCCATTCCCAGGTGTTTGGGGACTTTATTTTTCTGTCTATGTAGTTGTCTGCTAAGCTACAGCTTTCATTGTAACTCCACAGGAGACTTGCCAGAACCTCACTTCTGACAAGCTGATGTTTTTACCGAGCTTCAGATTCCTGCTTGCATGTTGCAGAACACAAAGCACAATATTTTGGGAATTTGAGAGTACTCTGTAGTATAACTTTTCAATAAGCATGCATCTGAGTGCCAACTTCTGTCTGAAGATGGGAATAGGCCACAGTATTTATGTAAAGCTTAATGCAAATCTGGCTTATTGAGTTCTTCACTTTGACAGGATAGTTAAACCCAGTTTTAATAAAGCTGAATGAATTTAATGATTTTGAAAAATAAAGAAAAAAACAGAGACAGGAATTAAAAACATTAAACTCAAGAATTTAGAGGATGGAAAAAACAAGAGGTGATCAACTCTATTAAACTTTTTTTGATGTTTCCTTTTTCACTAATCATCTCTCCCTTATGTTCAAAGATACATCTTGTACTGGAAGAAGAGGTTTGCAGAACAGCCCATCACAGATTTTTGTAGTGTGATAAGAACAAATTCGGAAGCTCCGTTAGGTAAGTCTGCTGCTTGCTTACTCTCTGTTCGCTAGATCATATGATAATTTCTGGCATATACTGCTGCTTTGATCAGCCAAGTGTAAAGAAATCTGACACTAGGTCAGAAAACCACAGGAGTAATGTTTAACTCTTAACCACATATTTAAACTTATCTTTTCCGAGGATTGCAACACGTGTTTCAGCACTGTGTTGAGTGAGGGTGAACTCAGTACATGCTTAAATGAGCTGCCAAAATGGGGCCAGTTGCAAATCAAGACCTATAATCAATATGGCTTATGTCATGTGTGGGGAAGCTTTGATACCCGCTGCATCAGTAATTGGTGACAGTCCTTCCAGAAATGTGGAGAAACATTCCTGGTTTTTTGGGACTTTCTGACTTCACCCTGTCCACCACCCCCACTGATGTTGCTAACTCTTCCTGGAGATCAGGGCCACAAGTCACCCTTCCTCTCCCCTGCCGTAGTGCTTACTGCCCCAAGAGTATTAGAAGCTAATACCTCCGCAGCAGGGATACAAAGACTGCCATTTTGGGGGTTTCAGCACAAGACCAAAGACCACACTTCACCCTTCTGGTGCATTGGCACAGTAGGACGTTCCATCCTAAGGACAATGATGACTGTGTGAAGTGACCATTCCTCAGAAGCAGCTGATACATTTATTTGGCTCCCCCTTTTCTAACAGAAAAATATAATTTACCTAAAAGCAGATAAGAGAACATTAGGGCTTTGCTGCATCTTAAATTCTCCATGGGGAGTTGAAAGACAGGTATAAGTGCATGCAGCCAGTGTCAGAGATGGGTGGAAGGTGAAAACTGGGTACAAAATGTTGTTGTTATTGTTATGCAGACTAATGTTGAGAAAAAAAGCTCTAGAAAGCGTGAAAGTTACTCCGAAGACCATAGTTGTTTTTCTCTTACATATTTATTGTTTTGCCTTACCACTCAGTTTGAAAATTGTAGATCAAGTGCCTGAATGCCAGAGCTTGCCAGAATTATAAACTATCAATAGCCCTTCCAGAGGAAAATGACAATACTTTGTTATCTGTTTATTAATAAATTTGTTAATTTTAATGGCTAGCTCCTTCAAATTTGATAGCTCAGAAATCAGGGGGTTTGTCTTCACAGAGGCTTCTGCATGAAAAGATGGGAAAGGCTGAAATCTGGCAAGTTTAAATTTTAAAAGATGTACTAATGGACACTTCAGTTCACCAACCACATAACCCTTTGATTAACAAATGAGTAACTTTTAAATGCAAAATATTGTGTATTTACATTTTCTTACATACTGAGTAATTTTAAAGTAATTCATTTCAATAAGATTTATTATTAAATTGTATATGAACGTAAATAGTAAAAGGTTACTTAACACGAAATGTGGGTAAAACGTAAGTAGAAATGTAAATTAGGCAAGTCTCAATGTGTATTACTAAGCAGTTGTGATGCAGATGGTAAAATGAGATGGCAGAAGTGATCATGGTAACATGATCAGTCAGGGTAAGGAGAGAGGGTATACCAAATGGTAACTACTGAAAACTGACAATAACTTTGGGAAATAACTGAAAATCCCACATACAAGGTAAAACTAAAGGTGATTTCATGTTTCTCTCATGCTGACCTTATACTGTAACCAATGTAAATAATTAAAATTGCTTAATGTCTCCAGAAGTGCCATCATAAAAAAGAATAAAGCTGGTACTGGAGAAGATCTATACAAGACTTCTGTCTTTGTACTGCAATATGAATGATGTAAAGGTCTTATAAATATGTATATACAAATATTTAAGCATGTTTCATTAAATTAGGACTTTTACAGATTAAAAACCACACTTTCACATTCTTAACACATTCCAAAGGTTTAGCAAATTGTGTGCCAGAAATATTGAAAGCAGCTGCAAATTCTCATCCCTTACCCACACTTCCTAATCTCTTAACAGAAGAACAGGATAATTATTTTCTTCTATGTGATGTTTTACCAGAAGACAGATTACTTAGAGAACAGCTTCAGCAAAAGAGACTGGTAAGAAATTGCCATTGTTTCATTTTTTGAGGTGACCAGTTCAATAGTGCAGTATATGGTAACTTAGTGGACATTTTAAAGTGAAAACATCTTTTTGCTAAACTGCAAAATCCTGATTTTTATATATTTTTTTAAAGCTCATTTCCCTAGCTGCTGCACAAACATACACAAACTCCTTGTTTATAGATTTTTCCTTGGAATAAATTTAAAGATTGTAAGTCAGTGTTCCACACGAGTGAAGAATAAGCCCAGAGCACTGAAAAAGGCTGAGTGTGCTGAACATTTTTCTTCTTGCAAGCATCTGCAATGCACTGGCACACTGTCTTTTGTGTAATAATACAAATGCAGGGAAATTAGCAAAATAAAACTCAGTGTGTGATACTGTGAAAAGAGAAGGTGATACTTATTTACAGAATCTTCAAGCAAGTTGGTTTTGTGCATTCACACTCTGTTACCCAGGTTTCCTTAATTCACACTCACACGCTCAAAAGCACCACATTGTGTGAGTGGAGGAAGTCTGACCAGGATTGTTTCTATGAGATGCAAAGGACCAGAAATGCCAGCTGTTGAGACCTCATGAACTGCTCTTGTTCTTCTTGCTTGGTGGTGGCAACCTCGTACTTTGGACAGACCTCTCATATCTTTTAGTAGCTGTCAGCTCTGAATGTGTGGTCCTTCATGTTAAGCCCTTGCTGACTTCAGCTTCCATGAGTCTTAGTCCAGGTTGCTGACCACTGGGGATTTTTTTGTTGTTTTCTTGTTTGAAATACACATCTGTAGTGTGGTTTTGCTGTTGGGCTAATTTAAAAATGAGTGTTACGTGATACGTAGCAGCCTTGTTACCAGTCTCCTCAGGCGGGGTCTTCTGCTGGCAAGTCATCTGTGCTGTGAGGTATTAGAGTGCAGGCCTTCTGGTCTTTGCATAAATATCTTCCTCAGTTTACTGCTGGCAGCTGTGTCCTGGGAATTGTCAACACAGGCCTTTTAACCCTTTGTTATGCTGTTTCTTCTAGTATGTTTCTATTACACGTCTGTATGTACTACAGCACACAACTAAAGACACCTTAAATCATAAGCATTCACCATGAAGGAGATGCTTACAACAAACAAATTCTAGTCCCCAGGAAAATTGAGATTGGCAGATGAAATCCATTTAGTTCAACTATCATGTGAGTGTTCTACAGCTCATAGTACATGACTGGCAAATTCCCAGAACCAGTGGTCTTACACATTCCTCCATGGTATCCTAGCTCCAGCAAGGAGAATTGTGGTAGTTCTGCTGCTGAGGATTTCCCATGGAGTTGCCTCAGCTGAAATCTTCTTTCCTGCGTAGGTCCATTGGATTGGCATGGACTCAGAAAAAACAGCTGATGCACTCATGCCTAACATGCTTCTCTTCCAATTCATTGTAGGAGAAGTCATCTCGGATTAGTAAAAAAAGGTTTGTCTAGTTCACTATATTATCCTGAAACACAAGGCTCAGGGGGAATCCTATCAGTGTGTATAAATACTTGATGGGAATGAAGAAGAGGGAGTCAGATTCTTCTCACAGTGCCCACCAACAGGACAAGAAGCAATGGACAGGAATTAAAAATCAGGAAATTCCCTTTGGAAACAAGAAAACTTATTTACTGTGCGGGTGGCTAACACTAAAACAAGTTCTCCAGAGATGTTGTAGACTCTTCATCTGTGGCGATTCTCAAAACACAGCTAGACATGGTAAACAGTTGAAGGTGACCCTGCTTGGGGTTGGACTGGTTGCTCTCAAGAGATCCTTTGTAGCCTCAATGATTCAGTGATTTGAGATTGCAGGTGCTGTCTATTTGATGGTTCTTCACTGTACATCATTATGGCACTTCTCTGTACCTTTTCCAGTTTCCCGTCATCCCTTTGAGGTTATGAAAGACATCTTGCATATTGCATGTGGGCAGGCAGTGTCAGAATGGTGTTTGTTTCCCAAGCATATATGATGTTGTTTGTGGCTTTAAGGAGGGAAAGAGGGTTGTGTCTGAGCCTGCAGCTAATGTTTTGGTAGAACTATCTGTTGTAACAGTAACTCCTGGCTGCTACATATTGGACTGTACTTTATTTAAAGGGCAGTTCATTTAAAGTTTCTGGTTTTGTGGCGTTTTGTGCTATGTAGCCCTGTTCCAGCTGGGCCTTCAATCTACTGCCAGTGTCAAGGGACTGTGGAGTCTGTTGGCAGGTAAGCTGTCTCATCTCTGCACATAGACATTTTCTCAAATTCAGGAAAGAGTGCAGGATTTACCCCAAAGCAAGTTCTGGTGTTGTTTACAGAGTAATTAAATTAGAAAAGTTAATTTACAGAGTAAATTAAGTTACCATTCTTATGATGGTGTGAAATAGCCTTTGGTATTAACACTGGTTTAAATATCAGAATTGTATCTTCAGTTTTTGCAGCAGGATTTTGTGAAATCAAGCTGCAGCTGTAGTTGGGGCTAATGGAGTCACTGCTTTAGTTACAGCAATGATGTCTGTTTATTTTTTTCATTTCCTTTTGCTGCAATCTGAGTGTTGACTTGCAAGTTAAATAGTTATTTTGCTTTGCAAAGTCTTTTACCTCCAGACAAGTCCAGCAATTAAGACTGAGCTGGCAAATGGACTCATGTGAGTTGCACAGAACAAAGACCAGAACTATACAACTCTTGATGATTTTTCTGCAGCCTTTGGATCCTAACTGCTGTCTCCAACAGCAAGCCCAAACAAGGACAAATGTCTTTAAAACATGCTAGCTGAAACATCTCATTTGCAGTTTTGAAACTTCAGTTCAGGAATATTTCAGGCTGTATTGCAGCAGGGGAGCTAGCCAAGGTGGATGTCATGCAGAGACATTACAGTGACTGTGATGTATTGAGAGAGGCCAAGGAATGAGCCTGAACTAGGTTAGAGAGCACAGCTTGCTGAAATAGCTGACAAGGCTATGTAACACAAAAAAGATACGGTCTTTTGGAAAAACACAGTCTGGACAAAGAATTCACAGATGTGAGGCAGTCATCGTGGCAAAACTCAAGATACATGGGGGGCAATGTCAGTATAAGGCACTTGGTCTTATCTTTAAGGTTTTTCTTAATAAGGTAAAAAACCCAAACCTATTTTTTGAAAATACACACTCCCTGCCACAGCACTGACCTTGTCTTGCTGTCATGTTTACAGCTGTTCTCTTGTGATGTGACTGGTAGTTCTAAGTGATGAGGCTATTCTTCCTCCCAGTAGATAGACCCTGAAGAGAAGTCTTCACCAAAACTCAGACAGACACAGCTATACGAGCTTTCCAGAATGAGCTGTTTGTATGATCCCCAGTTTGTCACAAGCTTAATCTGACGCAAGGTTCTTACATAGTTTCCCCACCACCACCACCACCATTTTCTTCCCAATTTCCTGTTTTCCCAGTAGGTTGCAACTCTTATTTTTCTCTAGGGTTTCTGTTACTGTCCTTTCAAACCTAGTTTAAAGTCTCCTCACTTAGCTGACAAGCTGATGTCCCGAGATGCTCTTTCTCATCTTTGTCAGGGGTAGCCTTTGTTTTACCAGCCACATGATGATATTCTTAAATGCTCCCTATTTTGTTTCCATAGCTATGTATTTCTCTCCAGAACATGTTGATCTATGCCTGTGCTTTGAACTAAACCGAAAAGATTCAGGAAGACTACCTGTTCCTTTTTCTACTTCATTCATGTTCACATAGAAGTCGGGAATGCCTACTTGGGCAATCGGCAAGTACCAGATGAAGTGGCGTACTTTTAGTTCCATCACCAGATAGGCTCAAAAACATCTCTTGAATGATAGTAGGTCACTGCCCCATTGCTTTCCTCTCTTATTTGTCCCGAAAGTAGGTCTGTAATGGCATCATCCTTCATTCTGTAGAGACTAGTCTTTGACATGCTGGTCTTGCTTGCCTAGCCAGTGGGGCTCTTTTTTGTGACATTCCTGAACTATGTATGAATTTTCATAATCACTGGGTGAGAGGGAAGAGTGCACGAAATAGTCAGCAAACACAAGTACATTGGATGGTGTGACATCTGGCTTAAAAAGGGTTGTGTGTTCTCCAGACCGAATGTCCTATCCCAACAAATTCCTTCTATTTCCATACACCTTACAGGCAAGTTTCTTTCATGAAGTGCTTCTCCAACAGGCATCTCTGATAATATTAAAGAAAAGGCGTTCTTCTTGAGATAACATCAGGGAGGACATTATAATGATTACAGAATTGGAAGTTGTGTTTTTTTCTGTACTCAAGAGGCGAGAGAGTACTGTTTGAAGTGGCAGAGCTGTATGTAATGATCAGTAAGGAGAGAAGCTGAATACAGAAGTTAGGAGACAAGTTACTGATACAGATAAGATTGCAGGTCTTTACAAAGACATGAAGTTTCTGATACCCTGGGTTTTTATAAATATTTTTCCTATTTAGCAGCTACAAGCAGAGTCTCAAGCTCATCAATCTTTGAGGAAACTGTAGACACAAAACCAAATGTAGCTTATTCCAAAGCTAGTTTATCCTAACAGTGTATATAATTGTCAAGTAATGTGCTTGGCAAGTTTTTAGAGACTGTAGTGGATCTCAGGTGTTACCAATCCTAGTCTTTGTCTCAGTGTAGTGTGCTAGTTTGTTTTATTGCCAGTAAAGGGTATAAACGGCTTCTTGTTGTGATATGTCAGCATGATCTTTTTGGTTTGTTTTTAAACCAGAATGTTTCACCTGCTTCCTTTGCCTACAGCAATAGCTGGTTTCTGTGAGCACTCAGCAGGGAAATGGAACTCTTATTTAAATTGGAAGAAACTACAGCTAAAGATATACACTGTGTTTGAGAGATCACCTAGGAGACCTTGATAAAACACATATTCTTACTGTAAAGTCTCTATCTTATGATATTTAGATCAAAATTCACACCAACATTGCTATTTCTGGTAGTACCTCTTTTCCCAGGCAGACACTCTGATTTCAGTAGTATTAATTAGTCCATTATCATTACAGAAGGAATCTGGCCTGTGATCCTGCACTCTTCACAGCAGTGTGACTGAACGCTCGGATGTTTGAGTCCTTCGCACTGTAACAGTTGTGAAGTTTCCTCTTCAAAGGAACACTTTAGACAAACCACCTCCCCAGGGCGTATAGCACCATTTATAAAAAGCTTTCATTGGAACTCACCTTGAGTGATCATTTGTATAACTACTGTCTTTCTAGTCTCTTGCCTAGAGAGGATGAGAGCAAAGGACCAGAACTGGCAAGACAGATGCCAATGAGAACCCCAAACTACAAAATGCTCCTGTCCCAGTTAAGCCACTACTGAAACACAGTAATTTGAGATTACTTGTTTTTGGAATAGAAACTTTGGACTTTGCCTTATGGCAGTAATTTATTTTTCTATTTTTATTTTTTAGTCCTGAACATCTTAAAAACGAAGAAGACACATGCAGTTGTTAGCTCTGTTTTACAGACTGAACTGCAGAATTCAACCTCCACTGCACAGTCAGGTCTGTGGACTGAGGAATGAGAAGTTTAGGTCTCACTGCAGTCACTGCCTGATCTTGTCCCAAACTGCATAGTGCAATCTGCCTCTATCTTAAAGCAAGGAAGTACTTTCTGCCTAAATTTCTTATCTCTCAGAAGTGCTGTGATTATAAAAGAGACAGGAGAAAGAAGTGTTGGGGTTTTTTTGTCAGGCTAACTGATGTAGATGGAAAAAACAGGCAAAATGGTGACCACTAATTCTTTCTTCTGGTTGCTGAGTATAATCAAGCTTGTACTCAGCAAAACTTGTGCTGAGTACAAGTTGTGAATGGTTGCTCTGTGTCAGTGGTCCAAGCTATGCATTTAAATGGCTTTGTAAATTATTTATGAGGGCCTTGTTAGTAAAGGAAGGAGTCTATGACAAAAAAAAAAAAAAAAAAAAAAAACAAAAAAAAAACAACAGTGATCTGACAGCAATAAAGAAAGCTAATTTAGCACCTGGGATACAGTGTCTGTTGGAGGGAAGGGTAACAGGAATTACAATATCAGAAAAGTCTCATGTGCGATAAAGCCTACTGTCCTGAGTCCATAGCTTTTATCACTCAGTGGAGTTTCTAGTCTTGCCTTTTGAAGATATTTTGTATTTCTTGAATGTCTCTTGAGCTGCAGACCAGGGACAAAGTAATTGTTTAGGGAAAAGTGCTTACTAGCTGCAAGTATGCATTTTTCATCTTTACTTATTTTCGTGTGAATTCTTGCTGATGCATAGTGCATGAGCGCTTCTGGGTAATTTCTTCCAAAATATTGCTTCCCAGGAGAGGAACAGGCACATTTTTTTTTACAGACACATTTTAAATTACCACCTTCTAGGAGAAAATCTGAATTCCTCACAGCCTCAAACTGAGCCCTGTGAATGTGCAGGGCATTTTTCTACGCTCCAGGTTACAAACTGTCGTACAAATGATCAAATTTCTTCTGTATTAGCAATTTAGTGTGCTGGTATATTTAAAGATGATCATCCTGGTATATATAAACACTTTTTTAGTGTTTTGGATTAGCTTTCCTGTCTATGCTTAATTCTTTTATTCATTTCAAAAGAAAAATAACATATGTGCTTTTTCCTCAAAAGACTTTTTCCTGTCCTTCTCTGACACTTTGATGCAACACAATGTCCTGAAAAGGTTTGGAAAATCTTCATGGCTGAAGTATTTTTTGCATTTTTGTCTTACTATAGGCACAAATTAATGCTAACATCCCTAAAAATTCAAAGGAGTTGGTAACTGGTGCAGGTATTAAAGTAAATTACTCATTTACTGCCTCATAGTTTCAGTTTAAGCTTTTATTACCAGCTGAAAGTATCCACTCAGAAAAACCTCCAGTTTTATGCAAATTATTGTAATTGCTGTTCTCCCATCAGAGTCTCAGCAGTGAAGTGAAGGTTTGGAATGTCTGTAGGGAAGGAGCAGCCCTCTGGCTTTTTCTGTACTTGACTTGAACCAGTGCTTCTAACTCCTCACCTGTGCAAGTACCAGATTTGCTTTCTGGCTTCGAAAGTTCCCTCCAGCAATGAATGATGCCAACATTCGATAAAAGGAGTGTCTACCTTGGAAAATATTTTTTAATCTCTGATGAGTAAATTGGGTTAGTCAGAGTTTATCAGCTGCTGAGTATGCTGGTGGAGGGGAAATGGGAAGGGTGAAAGAGGAGGGTAGCAGGAGCACCCTCAGTGTGGAGGATACAGTGCGCTTCCCCTTCAGGCATAACTGGGAGCAGCTGCTCACCAGGGCTCCAGTAAGCAATCTGTATGAGGTGAGAATCTGGGGTTAGGCAGCCAGATAGTGCAGAACATGGAGGATTTTTCCCTCCTAGTAGAGTACAGTTAGGAAGCTACGTTGGAATATCTCTAATGGGAGGATGGGGGTTAAACACTTGCTATCTTAATGTTTGAATTGAAATATTTTGATTTTCTTTTAGACAGTCTCTAATGTGTTTTACAAAGTGTATAAACTACACACAGATGCTTTCACATTCAAGGTTATCCAAACAAGGTCAGACATGCTGAGTGGAGAGAAGTGACAGCTACGAGTACCAGTTCATACTGGCGTGCTGTGGGACGTTCACTGCCCATGTGGAGCAGACAGATATCCATGCTTAATTGTGCCTCTGCTGAAGGGCTCTCACAAAATGTGTTATGCTCCATTTATCTCCTTCCAGAGTCAGCCCTGAAAAACAGGAATTTATATTTCTGGTAGTTGACGTTTTGCATAATGCAGCAGGACATGATTGGATATGACCTAAAATTTGAGTAGGTAGGCACTGCTGAGCATGACTCTAACCTCAAATATATACCTTCTAGTACAAAAGCATCCAAAAAAGCCCCAGGATCTGCATTTTCAGGGTAACAGACTCTTATCTGATGTGCAACAGCTACAGTTTGCAAATTGTGGGGGTGAATATGGGGCCCTAAAACAGGCTATGGCACAGTGCACTCGTCCCCCACAGCAGCCACTGGCCCTAGGCCAAATGTAGCTCAGATGGGCATGCTTCCGCACTCTCCAGCAGGCATCCTGTTCATCCCACTGCCCCTCACTGGATAGTGTGCTGCTCTGGTTTAGGAGAAACCAACAGAACACTTATTTGCCCAATATCAGCCTCCTGCCATCTCTCAGCAGGGGGCAGCAGGATGTGGTGTGGTTGACCTACACCAGCCCATCCATGCTGTAGGACCTGTAATGACAATTGCTCAAGTCTTCTCTTGGGAAAGGGGGTTCTTTGCTTTCTTTTTTCTTTGCTTGCTTTTCTGCCTTCTGTGGAGTTTATCTAGCGGGCATAGCTGAATTTAGATGTAGACTATGGGCAAATTTGTGTCTTAATCCACACAAAAGAGTTACTAAAGAGGTAGGTGAGAAACAAAGCTCCACTGTTGCAGGCTCTAAGGAGATAATGAGATTCAGAAAATCACTTAAGATATTCAGTCTGGATTCCGAATGTCAGAGAGCTGGTGATAGCATCTC
The DNA here is from genome assembly GCA_026283785.1 of Coracopsis vasa. Taxonomy (NCBI): domain Eukaryota; kingdom Metazoa; phylum Chordata; class Aves; order Psittaciformes; family Psittacidae; genus Coracopsis; species Coracopsis vasa. The sequence goes on from JANHGB010041748.1 coordinate 65,519, forward strand.
TACATTGCACAGGAAATAAATCCTTTACCAATTATTAGTACTTAAAACACAAGTACAGGGTAGTGTACTACTGGGCTGAAAATATGCTATGTTTTAATCCAAACAGCAATTGTCCCATGTCCCAGATGATTATGGCCTTTCTATCTGAAGTGCATAATAATTCCACAGTATAACTACACTTCTGCTGTTACGGCACCAGAGAAAATCATCTGCTGCATGTTTTTGTTGGTAGGAAAATTGCATCAAGTGTTGTAAAGCTGCCTGGCCTGTTGCTCTACATTAAACAGGACCAGTGGTAAAGGCAATCAGGTTATTCTGAGTTTAGAATGTTGCACAGCTTCTTGCAGAAACTGCCAGGGTTCATCCTCAGTCCTATATTATGAAAAAGTCCTCTAGATCGCCTGCAGTTAGCCATGTAAAATTGCGTTTATCATTCTATTAGGTGCTATGTGATTGCCCAATAATTTGCTCACTGATACCAGAGGTAAATCTGAACCGTAAGTAGAAACAATAAACTGACATGTTGCATACAGAATTATTTAAATAGATGCATAAAATCTCACTGAGGATTGTGTTGCTTTCCATGCATCTTGTAAAATATTAGGAGAACTTTACTAGCTCTTGACTGGAGCACATGCTGCCTTTGAAAAACTGCAATTTTTGTGAGAACCCACCCTTATAAAATACTAATATCTGGTTTCTGTCAGCAGCACATTTTAATTTTATCAGTTTGTTGTTACCAGTAAAGGTAAAGAGGTAAAATAAGTTTATGTTATGGGATGATTCTTATTTTTTCTGAACGACTGTATCTGATTCTTTTCATAGAGAGAAATTCTAGAACAACAACAGCGAGAGAGAGATGACACAAGTTTTCATAGTATGTGTATGTTCTGCGATCAAGAATTCACAGGAAACAGGTTGGTTTGTTTACCTGTTTGCTTTTGATTTGTTTTTTTCATATGTGCTCAGCATCTTTGTTTATGGTTTTGATGGCATCAAACCAGTTAGTGCCTAATGTTAGAATTACAGGTATAGTTTAAGTGTTTCTTTCAACTGCAATGCCATTTTAAATTGACCCCGACCTACTTCTCAATTTTTTATTTATTCTAGTACAACTGTTTATACTACCCAGCAAGATGGAATTGGGGACTGAACCATTTTAAAGATAGACAGTTTTTCAGCAGTTGTTATAGTGGCAAGGAGAGCTACCTAAGCCAGTATGACTATTACAAAATGTTTCTATCCAGTTACATATTTTCATATTTAAACCTCACCAAACCAGTGTGAATTCAAATATCAAATTAGAAAATTTGAGTGGAAAACTAGATAATGGCGTGCTTTGCAGCATCAGTCAAATGCAAGCCTGAATTCCATTCAAGTGCTTATTCCAAATAAACTTTCCTTATACAAGTAAATCAGTTTCAGCTGGAAAGGCTGAGTCTTTTCTTTGAATGTGTGTTTGCCTGGCTAGTTGTGGTACTCTGGAAAGGTAGAAGGACCCAGGATCATGTCCGCACAGGTTATCCCAATGTGATGTGAGCATCCAATCCTTTTCACTGACTGTTGTAGTGAAGTTCACATTATTCAGCCCTTGAACTTCATCCTTTGCTTATTAGGTCTCACAGGTCGTTTGAAAATCGCACCTGGATTATGGTAAAAGCAAGGCTTAGCAGTATCAACGTTTGGGTATTTGTTTAGTCCTCAAAAGCAGAAGCTGAGGCATAAAGAGAAGTTGGACACATAAAGAATTAACCAGTGTATCTCTATTAGGAAAATACCTTATTTGAACATCCATGATGTTTGTTCGTGTGTACTTTTGAGTGCTGTTTGCGTTGCTAATGCTGTGTGAAGCAGTGCTGATGTAAAAGCATATCGCATCCAAGAATTTCCGCTCTGCTAACTAGCACAGAGAAAACAAAATGGCTTTTTAGAATGTTTCTTAAGATAGTTGGTTGAATCCTGTGATTTGCTTATTCGAGTTAACAAATGACCTTTGTTAACAGTGAAGGTCAAAATAAACTATATTGTAATTTTCATTTAAAAGATACTATTTATGCGCATAGATTAAGCAGTTGAAATGTTACTGAATGTTCAGCAGAGCTGAAATTGAAAACTTCGTATTTTAATAAAGTTGCTTTCTTCTTTTCTAGCAGTGGCAGCAACATTATTATTATTTAATGTTGGCTTTTATGCATTTTTAGAGCAATTGGTGTATTTCGAGTCACCAATTGAATAATACGACTTTTTGTTGTGTCTTTTGTAGATCTGTCCTTCTCAATCACATGGCAAGAGAGCATGCTTTTAACATTGGGCTGCCAGATAACATTGTGAATTGTTATGAGTTTTTGGCTGTATTACAGGGGAAGCTCGACAAGTAAGTAGTGTTTTATTTGGGTTTTTTTTGGGGGGGTGTTAATGGACTTAGGTCATATTTTTTTAACCTTGGAAATAAGTTGGGTTAAATTTAATTCAACATTCATAATTAGTTATGAAGAAACAGAGAATATAAGTTTATTGTGAGTGCTCTTTAGAAGGCTTTCTTTTAATTCTTTGAAAGCACAAAGCTTCAGTTGTTATGCATTACATTGACATCAGTAATAGCACATCCCTTTTTCTCATAATTGTTAATGTTCTTCTTATCACAGTCTTTTTGCTAAACATTTCTTTAATCACTGAATGCAAAGTTCTCATAACAATATTTGTTCAACACTGTAGATCAATAACATGGGATGTTTTGTCTTTCCCTTCTTTACTGCTTACAGAGTACATCCCAGAGCAGGAGAAAGCCAGTGTATATGCTTCCTTAGAAACACATAAACCTGAGATGGCCGAAGAAGTTAGAAAGAAAAGCTTAGGCAGCAAAGAACAAGAAACTCTTTACTTCGAGTTTTCTTTGCAAGTATCTAAGTACCCTTTATAGATTTCATAAATGGGACAATAAGAAGCATGCCACAAATATAAACTGAGCTCTAGCTGAAAATTTACTTCTTTAAGAGTCAAACTATCTTTAACAAGTTTAGTAGATTTTAATACAGTCTGTAATCAAAAACTGTAGGAGAAGTTTGCCTAAGTCTTAGGCTTAGTTATGAAAGCCACAGAACACTTGGATCTGTGAAAATTAGGATATGGAAATTAGATTAAATAGCCTTCCAAGTCAGTTTAGGACTCATTCGTTTGTACATCTGGGGGTGCGGAGGAAGAAAATAAAATAAAAGATTCAAAGCATAGAAAAGGCAACAGGACTCTCAGATTTAGTCTTTGGCTTGACAAAGAATGTGTAGTCACAATAGATACATGTTAACTTTCTCCAGAAATGAAGATTTATTAAGAATGTATTTTACCGTTGGTGTTGCCCAGTGCAGTGAGTTACCATGCTCACTGGTAAGTTGCAGCTTTACTATTTATTAGTAGGACGTAGGCTTTTGTTTAGAAGGAGGTTTCTCAAAGCAGATCCTCTCTGTAGTTAGTACACATGCTTAAATTACTTCCAAAGCACTGAAAGGCCACTTCTCCTACTGCTAAGAATGGACTTCATAGCCATGCTAGTAAAATAGTACCTGAAAATATTATTAAGTGGAGAAAAATCTTGTTTCAGGCAAATAGCATAACTACATTGTATATGCTAAGGAAAAGCATTAAGTATTCTTCCAGGGATGCCTTTCACAAATGAAGCAAACATTTTACTGTTAGCAGGCGAAGCAAAGCAGATACTAAAATATATAGATTTTAGATATATAACATATATAATCTAAAATATAAATATATATAAAAATCTAAAATATATATATGTATTTTATATATAAAACATGTTCTGCCATAGGACCTATGATTACCAACAAAGCAATAATTTGGTTTTGAGGCTGCTAGCACAAGGAGAACTCAAAACTTCCTAAACAGTGTAAATGTCTTGGAAGACAAAAAGGTACTGAGAATCCTGAATTGCTGCTCCACACACAGGAGCTGAGAGGAATCTGAATGCACCTTTGTTGAAGGAGTATGAGGTTTTTCAGGGTGTAGGTACAGACCTTCTAGGCACAATATTAATGGATTTTGTGGGGGCAAATGCTTGAGTAAGAAAATAATTTTGTTCTTCACCACCTATATCTTAAACCCTGGGGAAATCACAGAAAGACCTGACCCAGGCACTGTTAAAATTCCTTCTGACTGTACAATCAAGCTTTCATCTGTCAGTAAAGGGAAGAAAAAAATAGTAATAATTTTAATTCAGAAACACTACTCTTTTAAAAAAAATCTGTGGGTTTTGTGTCTTAAAGTGCTGTCGTTTACCCTCCCATCACATTGTTTTTCCTGCTGCCAGTATCTCCAATACAGAGATAAAATGCCACAGCTACATAGTTTTTATTTCATGAGAAATTATTTTCTAGGGGTTTTCCCAGTCCCCATATGGAGATAATTTTTCAAATGGCCCAAGAACCTGTCTCCATCTTGGTAGGACCTGTAAGCCATCACTTATAAGAAAAATGTTTTAGCATCTTGGCTAACTGGAGGCTCAAGGCCTGCATCCATTAAACAATGATGTTCCTATAAGCTCAGGGCTCTGCTGTGTCTCTGCCAGGAAAAAAAAAATGACCATCATCTATGTCAGGGAGAATCACCCACTTAGGCTGAAATGCAGATTACTGTCCTCATAGACCACTGTCTGAGCCAGGAGATTTGATTTAATCCTTTATAGGCTCAACTTGCAGGTGTGAGTTGATACTGCAGTGGAGAGAACAATTATTTTATAGTACTATAACAGAGAATTTAAGACAGCGCAAATATTTCTGTTTTGTTTGAATTGCTCTGGAAGACCTAAGTGTGGTAAAATTGTCATTCATTAATGAATGTTTTCAAATTCTCAAGTACTGTGTGCATATATATGTAATAATTCATGTATATACATAGATATTAATTATTTTTAAAATATACACATATGTGTATATATGAAAGAATTTATTTACTAAATTCAATTTCTCAGGCTTTCAAAACCTATTGCTCACCCTGGCAAACTTTCATTTAGTCTCTCTGTTGACTTAGAAATATCAAACTTCCTATTCAGCTAATTTAAATTGGTTTTAGCACTATGTAGCACATTCAGAGTTTGGGGTTTTTCACTCTGAATTATAATACAGAGTTACTGATGCCAGTATAAGTGCATGCTGAGTTAAGAGTTTACACGTTGGCCGGTCAGTGTCCCTCCTGTGTGCTGGTAGGACAATTTTGGGTAATCAGACTTTTCTCTCACTTTGCATGTGGGGCAAACAGTAAACTTATATATTATCTATTTTTCCATTTTATGTTATTTTTTGTCATCCCTGTGTCTGTTTGACTCTACTGTGATCTAAGATTATTATCTTGTACTGTTTTTGTTTTAATGTATGGACCTCAACCTTTTTATGTCAGTTTGCAGTGTTTATACTGTGAAAAAGTCTTCAGAGACAAAAACACGCTTAAAGATCACATGAGAAAGAAGCAGCATCGCAGAATCAATGCCAAAAACAAAGAATATGACAAGTTTTACATCATTAATTACTTGGTAAGTGGTTCTATGAATGATTAGTAAATTGACTATAGAGGTACAGACAATATCTTGTTAGAAGTAAGTAATTCCAAACCTGCAATTAGTACAAAGGTCAAAAATCAAGTGAAGGACTCTTAAGAAATACGCTTTTTTATGGTATGATATTCTGGATAATTGTTAATCTGAGGAATAGTAAACATTTGTTGTTGAGAATTGATTTTGAGAGATACAAGAATGTAGCTTGAAGAGACGCTAATCATCATGTCATTAGTGCTCAGCTTCTGCTTTAAAAACCAGAAGGGAAAATGAGATAATGCAGTAAATGGAGGTCTGACTTGAATGCTGTTGGCTTTGAGCTTGTTTTCTACAAAGCTTAAGCTGAAAGTGCTCTTCAGAGTATAAATTAAATGGAAAGAGGAGGAAAATGAAAGATATATAGATAAAAGGAAAAGTAAGTGTTCATTTTTAGCCTCCAGGTGCGTGTGTGATGCTAGGTATTAATATTTTTCTATCTCAGACCTTTGAGAGTGTGTGTGTGTGTAAAAGATTTTCACTTGCTGTCTTCGACTTACGAATATAGAAACTGCTTCAAAAGCTGCTACATTTTGTCCCAGAAGTAACTATATTTCACCGGAAATAGTCTTTGTGCCTTCTATGTGTGTTAATATCCAAGTTACAAGTACCTACTCTTTTCCTTTAATTTCTCTACCTGGGTTTTACTCAATACTAACAACAAAAAGTTGTTTGTTTAATACTCTACCAAGTCCCTTTACCGAAGATGGAGTGAATTTTCTCTGTGATCCTGTATACTTTTCCTTCAAAATATCAATGATCTAACGTCTGTATTTTCTTTTCTACATATTCAGATATCACTGCTTTAAAAACTGACCTATACTTGCTGCATGGTGTGGAAAAAGTTGTGAAGTTCTGGAGGGTAGATGTTCTCAGCTCCGTGACAGAACTAAGCATTCACTTCTCCCTTGCAAAGTTAACAGACTTGAATTTAATGTTGTAATTGTTTTGAGTGATTTTAATAGTTTTATTCTTCTCTGCTAGTCCTGCAGGTAATTCTGCAGTTTTCAGAACTTGACATCCTTTTTAAATTACCTTCTGTCTCTGACTTGCATTCATTGTTCAGATTTTAATCTGTCCCAGCTGTAATGAGGAAATTGAGCTAGATGACTGCCCAGAAGCACAGCCAGCCATTATGATACAGGGAGGTCATAACATCAGTGCTGACACAGTGCCTGTGTCATGTTAATAAGCAGAATATACTAAACTAAATATAACAGCAAGACTAAAATTCATATACTTAACCTTTTTCCCCACTCTCTCCAGTTGCTCCAAAACTGGTGGCCTTGTCCATGTCTGTTGAGAATGATGAGTCTGTATGCTTCCTGAACCACATCCAAGCATTGTCTGGGTAGTGCTGCTGGCATGGCCACGGAACATGCAAAGTGTTAAACGGTATGGGCAATCACAGGACAGTGCTCATGTCACTTGGTCCTCTTTAGTTATTGCTGGTATTCCAGACAGGACTCCAGAGTAACTTCTTATGCCAGCCTGAACCAATTCACATATTGTTAACTTAGCAGCATCACTTAGAGATGTATTTTTCAGGTCCATGCTGTTACAGGCAAAGGATGGTAAATATAATTCAACTAAAATATGTCAAACAACCAAAATGCTTAAAATTGGTAGGGGGGCCTTATGTGCAAGGTTTGTACAGTGTGCTGCCAGTGCCTCTTCTGGGACATACTTTGAATGATTGCAATTCTTTATCTGGCTCTATATGCTCTGCTATAGACTTGTTTTCTTTCCACACATTTTCAGTTGTCTTTCACTACGTTCTGCTCAGTGAACTGTTTATACTCAGTCTTTCTGATCTTTCAAACTGTATCTATTCCAGAATGCTGACATTTCTTCTTTAAAAAAAGGATCCTTTATTATTAAAGGATTAAAATCAGACTAAGAACTTTATCTTAAACACTTATAAAGTAGTTTGCTATAAAATGTATATTTGCACACTTTTTGTATGAGATTAAACTTTTCACTAACATGAAACTTTTAGGATAGTCCCTATGTAGTAGAAAGTGTTGCTTTCCAAGTAGCCTTTGGTGAACCCTTTATTTTTGCACAAAGGAGAAAAAGATTAAAAGGAAGAACTTTAATTTGTTCACTGGGGGTTCAGTAGATTGGCCTTTATGTGTAAGGAGAAATAACATTATTCTCTACTGCACATATGTAGTCTACAGTAGGGTATATTGATGTAATAGGATGGGGTTTTTCCAAGCTAAGTCTATATTCAGGGTGTAGTGATTTTACTTTCTCCCCCCAGCAACTTAGAACTTACTAAAGGATCATTTTTTCTAATGTGTACTATCAAGCTTTACTGACTTCTCAATGAGTCTTTAAGATCTGTGCTTCACATTGTTCTAAATGTCCAGGGTCAATTTCACAGCCATGGATTACATATCTTATCAGACATAATAGATGGACTGTTTCAAATTTTACTACTGAATTCACCTTGACCTAAAGATGTAGGCATACAATTTATCTATTTTTGTATATTTTCACAAAAAAAAAAAAACTGAAGTTTGAGAATGTAACAAAGATCTTACTATATGCCAGTTTGATCAAGTTTGTTTTTATCATAAAGAGACTATAACACTAAGTAGGTCTCTAATGATAAACATCAGTATTATCACAGTCTTACTCACTTTATTTTTAGGATGTGCACCTGTGACATTTAGCTTTTCTGTCAGCAACTGCATTTTAAGCTATTAAGCTACTTAAGTGGATAGTTCTTTATTACAACCGTTTTACAGACATAATTGTCCTTTTTTTATGATTTTCCATTACATATTGTCTTTACCAAACACTGCATAAAATAGTCTTATTAAGCTGGAACTGGCAGTTTCATTTAATTTGTGGCTTTTGTACTGAGACATTTTAAGGGCTTTTTGTTCAGATGTCCTGAGAATGTCTGCTGAATTGCCTCATGATCTTCTGGCCAGTTCTTACTTGTGTTTTAAAATGATGGCAAAGCTCCCATTGATTTCATTTAGAGCAATAGGTTTGCCCGCCTTCTTCGTTGCCCTCCATTATGCTTTTGCCTTTGCATGTCGCTTTAGTGCAGTTGTGAGAATCTGTTTTCATATAAGTTACATTTTATGTCTATTTGTTGGTGATTCCTTCCCCTGAATTTCCAATTTGGCATAGCAATGAGTAATACAGTGCAAATTCCTTTGTAGATATTCTAGTATTCTGAGGCTTTCTATGACTTCTGTCATGATCTACAAGCTGCTTTGATTTGTGTACCCCCATTTAATTGATATATCCACATGTTAGTGTTAAGGTAAATTACACATAATCTTTAGTAGGAGTGGCAGCTTTTTTGTCGTGCGTGAGATTTCTTTCATAAGCAAGTATCAAAAGTTTATTATTGGGTACTTACATTGAATTAGACTGGGACGTTTGCAATTACGCAAATGACTTGAAAGGCAGTGCAGATTTCCCAGTGGGTTTGGAGGTCTTTTGTCAGTATTATGTAAGTATGGAAGATGATACCAATCTCATTCAGAAAGGCTTGAAGTATAAATTGAAAAAGACCAACTGATAGTAGAGGGTGAAGAACTGAGCAATGATGCATCCAAGATATACATGTAGTTTACCTTATTTCTCTTTTCTCAGAAAACTCCTCCAACCTGATTTTCTTGTTTCTGTGCTTGTGTTAGGCTGTGGCCCCAGGAGTTGCCCAAAGGGCCAAGTAAAAATGGAGAGGGAAGAATTCTGTACTCTGTGGTGCCTGCTGGAGGCCATAAAAAAACAGAAGGCAGTATTAAAGCTCTCTTATTCCCAGCCCCAGGAACTGAGATGGACCAAGACTGAGAGGGCCTTTCCCTTCTGTTTTCACCTGATTGTTACCAGCAGCACTTTAAGGATAAAGTATGCTCTGTAAGAAGCACAGATGTTTATTTTCAAATTGACAAATGGCATGTATCTGTAGTAATGTAACATCACAATAATGAATGTGCTTATGACTAAGCTAGACAGCTGAAAAATGGTACCTATTACTTACTAGAAAACTTGTTTTATAAAGCCTTCGTTTTTCCTCAAAGATAAAAAATGTTTTTCCTTATTGCCAAGCCCAAAATCATCATTATTACCTGTTGGGGGGCAGCGGAAGAATGTTTTGTTATGGGGGTTACTATGTATGTGCTATGTATATTTATAGTAAATATAGTAAATGTACTATGTATATTTAGCCTATTTGAATTATGCAGTGTATATTTTGTAAAACAGTGAAGGGAGACCCTTCATCAGTTGGTGATAGTTCAAAACTTAATAAAATCCCACAAGTGGGGGAATGCTTCATATTAAAATTCATCCAGTGTTTATTAACTAATGTTGGCGTAACCTCTTCTATGTGCTTAAGCATCTTGAGTTCTGCAGCAATATAAAACAATCCAGATGATCGCAGTAAGGCAGGTGAGAAAGGCGAGAGGAAATTTGCTGGGGAAAGCAGCATCTGTTTGGAGTTTCTGAGCTCCATGGGCCTGGAGCTCTGTTTTCAGGTAGTTCTGTAACTATTCTTTTGGGAAAACTGCTTGAGATACCAGCTGCTGTTTCTAGTTTCTCCTGTCTCAGCACTTCTTCTCAAGTTGGGGTATGTTGCCTCAGTAAAGCACACAGACTGTCTCCCTATAGAACCTTTAGAATTGCACTTGAGAAGGTAAATTGTCAGTGAGGCAATTCGTCTCTGTGCATTTAAACTTCATTTTGAAAGAGGAAATAATCAAACCATACACATTTGGGTTCACTTGGATATATAGCAAGGCCTGTAGCTTTTTTAATTATGTGTCTTCTACTGTTTGAACTATAAACTATGTCAAGTCTATTTTTTCTCTTGTTAAGAGTTTCTTGAGAATCTCTAGAGGTTATTGCTGGGAGCTCTTGCATCTCAGATGAAAGAGCAAGGGAAGCTGAATACTTAACAAAGGCAACCTTGGTCCCAGATGCCCATCAAGCTGTAGAGCTGAAAAGGTGTATGTTACCAAAAAAAAATCAAAACAACTGGAAGAGCTTTAAGAATGTTCTGAAGAACTCTTGCTCACCCAATTGCTTCAGCTTCAGTCTCTTGGCACTTTCATCATGGTGTCCCCAGTTACCCATGTACTGTGCAATTTTCCAGTGATAAAATACCTGGTTAGCTTTTTCCTTTTTCCTTTTTTTTTCTGCTCTGTATATAAATAGATGAGGGAAACAGAGACCTTCTCTGCCTTCTTCACAGAAACTTCATAAAGAAACAGCAACAACAATAAAGCTTTTGTGTGGTTTTTCCCTTTCACCTCTAATTGAAGGGTGAAGTTTAACATCGGCTGCTGTTTTGAACATACTCTTTTATGCATATATACTTCAAGCTGGTACAAGTTAAAATTGTGAGCATTCGTCTTCATTTTGCATGGTTGTAAGAGACTATCCACTCATTAAGGTGTTAACATTAGCAGCCATAAGAAACTAAAGTGCGGCCCTGAGAACATGGTGAGAGGTGTTAATGGCTTCGTGTTATCTCACAGTGATGATGACATTAATGAGTCTTCCCTGTAACTCAACGAGTTTGTACACAACCATGTAGCATCACTGAATTAATTACTGAGTTTTCATTCTGTAATATATGATGACATGTTTAGAGCTGTCTAGAGACATTTGTTTATCGTTTACCTGATAAATACTAACAGCATTGCAAATTCTCATTAATTGTTAAATGATGGATATCTTTTCCTTCTTTCGCCAACCAACCATGAAGGCAATAATAACACTTGTTACTAAGGATGTTATTAAATATATTAGCGAGAATATTTGAATGAGATAAATGAAAGAATGAGCTTATTAGCTGCCTTTTTTTAATGGGGATGAGATTGTCAACTGCGATCTTTGTGAATCCTTCACAGCAGTCAAAAGCATGATTTCAAAAATACTATTTTGATTACAGGTTAGTTTGCTCAGGTTTACTTTTAAAGGCAGGAAGAATCAGAGCAAAAGGAAAACAGTAGCTAAAGATCACTGCTGGTATTCCAGTAGGCCACTTCAGCTTTTTATTACCTGTTATTTATACTGCAGTCGTGCTGAGAGTGCTTGCCATTGTGCTGAATGCTGCACAAATGTATCTGGATGTACTTTGTGCTGAAGGTCTTTCAGATATAAATAAACAACACAAAAAGTAAAAGGAAAAACAGAACACCATGAATAAGTGTGCTTACATTCACGTCTGAGAAGAGGATGGAAGAGAAACTGAAGCCTAGCTCAGGGATCTATGCACTGGATCTATGCCCTATGCTGCCTTTCTGGGGTACTCTGTAGCTAAGTTTACACCATGTGTTTTCCGTAACATAACCTCAAACCAGGTAAAAGTGCTGACTGGTGTAGCTATGCCAACTGAAGTCTCAGGTGTTATAGCTGCATTATTTAAGCAGCATATGCTGCGTGAAATGCAGGGTAGGCAGGCTGGATAGAAGAAGTGTGATGGCAAACTCGAGACGGTGATAATGTACCCACCTTGTGAACATCTTGGTAGTGTTGTAACGTTTTAGTTTTTCACAGAGCGTGGATGGTTTTCTTGAGAGCTCTATGCCAAAGCATCATCTTCTGAGATACAGGGTTGGAAATGCTTCATTGAAAGACAAAGCAAATTGTTACTTTAAAAATTATTACTAAAGCAATGTTGTACGACTACCTTTAACTCACAGAAGTACCAAAGTGATCCAAATTAAGATGTTGACTGTGATTTCCAAGATGTTAATTCCATTGATATATAAAAGATGATGTGAAACAGGAAATGTTTTTTCTCTCTTTTCTTTTTTTTCCCCAGGAATTTGGAAAGTCCTGGGAGGAAGTGCAGTCAGAGGATGACCGGGAGCTACTAGATAACCTAGAAGAGTAAGAGTTACTTATATGCCAATTATGAAGTCTTGCAAGGCCGTTATCGTTGAAAGTAGTTACAGGGAAAATGCTGTGCACAGTTAGTACACAGTTAAAATTCATTTAAACCAATCAAATCAACTCCAAAATGTTCTCATTAAAGACAGTTCTCCACTGTGAGAGCTGTGAATTTTATGCTTCAACTGGAGGCTTATTTTTCATTTGCACAGAGCTCAAACAAGAGCCATTTGTGTTTGTAATGATGTAGGTAAAATGAGTTATTTTTTACTTTCGTACCAAAAAAGCAGCTGAACGTGTTTTGCTCAAATTTAGAAATCAGGAGTAAACATCAAAAATGTCAGCATGAGAAAGACATTACATTAAAAAGTCTGATAAAAAGGTAACAACTACAAATTAAAGCAGGATTTCAAAGGAAACTTCCCAGCAAAACCGACTGCGGGTGACATCCACCTCTGCTCTGCATTCTTCTGTAGTCCAGGCCCTCAGATCACTGCAGAGGTGGCTTCCTTGGCCATAGAGGATTGAATAGGCAGGAAGTAATTCGTGGGTATTGGGGTCCCTGACTTTCCTGGTTCTGCCTGTGACTTGAGCTTAATTTTACTTGATTATACCTGTTTGCAATAATATTTCAATCCCTTAGTAGCACTGGGGGTTTAAATGAATGTGTTGGCAAAATATTCTCTGTGTGCATGTCTAAATGTAGCATAAATGAGTGTCTCAGGAATAATAATATTTGATAAGTAAATAACACTTAAAATGAAGTCTGTCTGATGATTATATCTTTGGCTGATGTATTGAAAAATTAGAAAGGTATAAAAGAATTTAAAAGGCTTTATAGAAATGAACATAAAATGCAATATTCGATGACTTGCCAAACTGGAGAGAAACTGAAGTTAAGATCCTGTTTGTTAGTGCAGGCAAATTCAAGTAGGACTTACTGCCTGTCTGCACAGGAATTAGCCAACAGTAACTGCTCAGTTACTCTTGAATTTGTAATTTTTTTTAGACTATAAATCAGATTCTAATCATGTATTCGGGTATAAATCAACACTGTCTCTTCCACCTCTTTAAAGTATTCAGTTTCTCTGGATTTATTTCTAGTGCTGTGAGTGCAGAATCTGAAGTGCCCTTTCACAAAATGTCTCTTCTCTTTTCCACAATTAAATGAATCTTTTTGGCTCTTAATCATAAGAGACTGGTCTGACTGGGAAGAGCATCCTGTGTGTGCCGTTTGCCTGTTCTGTGAACAACAAGCGGACACCACGGAAAAACTGTATCTTCACATGCAGGTAAGACTTAAGTAACAGTTCTTTCATCACTTTGGAAATAAAGAGTAGGATTGTAGCATCTTTGTTAAGATCAAATCAGCTGCTGCATTGGAATGCCCTTGTTAGTGCAGAGCTAAAGTACTTCATGCTTCTCCAGCATCTCTTCTGTAAAATAGACAGAGGAGTCAAGTTTTACATTGAGACTATGACTAGCCATTACTTGTGAGTGTACAGACTGATACAGACAATAAAGAGATAGCATCTTTAATATTGTAGTGATTTGATGATTTAATGCATTTAATGGTTAACATCTGTGTTTCAGTTTTAATAAGCTATTTAATGAGAGTGTTGCAGTCTAACAGAATATAAAAGTTCCTGATGAAACAAAACTGGGAGGGAAGGGGGGAGAGGATGGGTGTTTGTTTAATGTAGTAGTATTTGCACATCTATATGCATAGGTCTGTGTCAGTCTATGAAATGTGCTGGTTTTAACTTGAAATAGTAGAAGTAGTGGAAATAAGATATTTTTTTATTCCCTTTTTTTCCCTTCAGAAATCACATGGATTTGACTTTCCTAAATTAAAGTCAGAGCATGGTGAGTAAGAGGTGCTGTAATTGTCAGCATTTGCCACTAGTGTGGAGAAAACCACATCATAAGAGTAGTGGAACACAGCTATATCGATTTGATTTTTGTTCAGACATTTAACTTTTCCATTATGGAAACTGTTTCTCCCAGCGTACAAAAGGAAGCCAAGAACACTTTATTTTTCTGGAACTAATGTTAGTACCAAGGATGTCTGCTATTTTCTTTAGAACCATTGCGTTCTTTTGCAGAGTAGCTTCTACAAATACCCACTCTGTGAGTCCCAGATCTGGCTGCTGGAGTACTGGAATTATTATTATTACTGTTATTATGATCATTATCATTATTATGGATGTTGTTATTATTATGGATGTTATTATTGCTATTATTATTATTATTGCTATTGTTGTTATGCCTGTTGATACTTGATTGCAAGTGAGAAGGCTGTGCTCTAGGCTTCGTTCAGCCAGTGTTTGCTTTCTGCTGGTGACTTAAGAGGAGAGACTTACTTGGACCAAGAGGAAGCAAAGTGTTTACAATTTTTACATTAAAAGAAGGGCTATTTCCTCTACAGCTGGGAAAGAGCAGTTGTTTGGTTGATTTGCTAAGTTACAGCATTCTGCCAGTGCTGTAAGAGTGATAAACTCTTATCAATCTCTATGCTGAATCCAGGAAAGCATTTGTAAATTAAATCTTATGTTTCCCAAGTGCTTCTGTGCTATCTTTTCCAGGTCTGAACTTTTATCAGCAAGTAAAGCTACTGAACTTCATCAGGAGAGAAATCCATCATTGTCGTTGCTATAACTGCCAGGAGAAATTCCACTCTAAAGGAGGATTGATAAGTCATATGGAGGAGACCAAACACGTTACATTCCTGCCAGCCAGGTCTACATGGGATCAACCACAGTAAGGGCACGCATGTTTCTTCCAGCATTTATACTGTTAATTTATAATACCTGTAAAACAATAAGTTGAAAGTTCTGGGGTTTGCCAGTGCAGTAATGCCCTGAGCTCCCCAGCTCTACCAGCCTAGATAAAATAATAAGTGATCTCAGAACTACTCAGAATTAGAAATCTCTGTACACTCTGAAACTAAAATGAACATGAGATACCGCTCTTGTAGTTGCACCCAGGATGCACTGTCCCCGTAAGTTGTGTCTGCACTGTCAGGTCAGTATGCTGGAGAAGGCAGAATTGTGTTTTGCCTGTATTTGCAGTTGTGCAGTACATGGCGAAAAGCATACATGGTACACACAGATCATGTTCTCTCCTGGTGGAAAAAAGGCTGAGCCTGTGCACCATAGTGACATCTCAACTGTCCCTGTTGTAGGCACCTTTTAGGTCTTCCAGGCATTGGCTCTCTAAACACATGCAGCTCATGCCTGGGATGGGCATCTGACACATATCCCATTGCTAGTAAAGATACGCTGTAGGCATATGATTCTAGAACCAAATCAAACCACTTCTTTTGCATGTCTAATGTAGATAATATGCATTATGTCTACCTAATTTTAGGCATCAAAACAAGTTTGCCTGTAATTTCCTCCATAGGAAATAGAGTGTAACAACACTGGTTCAGATTGTAAGTAGGCTGAATAGGTCTGGGGGATGATACCATAGGTGGTAGAATACAGGGAGTGTTCTAACTCAAACAGCTCACTACAGCATTTGTTGTGAGACAAATCTGGATCTGCAGCCTCTGTTGTGACAACGTACAGGTGAAGAAATAGGGGGAAAGACTTGTTTGTTGCCAGCTCTTCTGTAGAGCTCTTCTAAGGTGTACATGCCAGTTGGATTTTTTGGATGCGCTGTTTGCTGTCATTCCAGACAGACTTTCTCATTTTTCCTTTCTTAAAATGAAGTCTCATAAGATATGCTCAGCCTCTTTGAAACAAAATACGTGGCTGTCTAGTAATTATGCCTTGTTTCTTTCAGGTATTATTTTCCTACCTATGAAAATGATACACTCCTCTGTACGCTCTCTGACAGTGAAGATCTGATAACTGAGGGTCCAAGTGAAGATATCCCTGTTGTAAGCGAAGATATATCCAATCTAAAAGCTCTCAAACAAAGCAGTGTTTTAAACCAGCTCCTGCATAAAGAGAACAAGAATCAGGAGAAATTCTGACCTAGAATTACAGCTGCTGACTTTTGAGTGTTTCTTCTGCAAGATAAAAAACCCCACATTCTTTCACTTAATATTGGAGTAGCTTAACTCATAGATGTTATCACTGGGCAAATATTATATGAAAATGATTGTTAAATAAAATTTAAGTGTAAATGTTTTTGGTTTATATTCCTTAAAAATATAGCTTTATTTTAAAGTACAATGCTGGATTTTCTGCCTAGCTCTCCAAATACTTTTAATATTTCTTTTAAATAGGATTTTCTTTTTCTTTTTTTTTTCCCTGAATAAATCAGAATTGGAGTCTTGAGCTGTTACGTAAAGCAAATTTTGCTAATCTTAGACCTTCTTCAAAGTGAAAACTGATCCTTAGATATATATTATTCATCATCAATATATAATATATATGGTGCCTGTTCTGAAAACTGGCTCAGAAACATCAGTAGAGCTCTGCTTGGCCCATGGGGATCTGAATGCATGGAAAGCTGCCAGTCCGAAGCCTAAAAAAGCATAAGAACAATTTCAATGTTGGTTTCATCAAAGATCCAAAGAATTTAAAGTAGAGTGCTTGTATGGGCATGAGCTGAGATGCAAAATAATGACTTAGAAGATTGCAGATACATACATCCAAGTTAAATTCTCAAAATCTCAGTTCAACTGTCCAGTAAAGTTATTTCCTTTAATGTTGAACTTTACATTTTCCAAGGTAACAGAGGATCTTCAGCATGTCCAGAAAGCACTTAAGTCTTCATAGGGCAAAGCAGCTCAGAGCATAGGTCCCACTAGGATGATCCAAATTAAGTATTCCTTCCTCTTTCTTCTCTGATGTCTGAAGAAGTAGTTCCAGAGTTCAGGTTTGGCTTTCCATAATACATATAACCAATTTCAAACCTGGCAAGCAAGTTTTTCTTCTTTAGGTTGGTGTTAGAACACTTGCTCAAAGTATGGGAGTCTCGGCTCAATGTCCTTCCCTGCCTGAGAAGATTCAAAGCCATAGCTTTGCCTTTGCACACCTCTATTTACCTGAAATAGAGTGCTGTCAATAAGAGTTGTTGTTTGTCATTATACGGTGATTGAGAATTATATAGCAGTCTCTGGGAGCAAGGGCTAAAGTTCAAATCTTTACTGGTATTCTGCCAAGCTTCCATATCCAGCCTAATTCACCCTGCAATATATTTGTATCAGTTTCTTTGAACTTGCTTTCTCTTGGCATTACCCATCATCCACTAGCAAATATCCTTTCCTATTTTCTCCTGGGCCAAGGTGCTCTGGAGAGAAGTGAGAACAACAGGGTGCTGGGAATGTGCTGAGGAAGACCCATCAGCTAATTAACTGCACAATGAAACAGAGACAGCAGCAATATCTGGCTTGTCAAGAGGAAATGGGGTAGGAGTGGTTCAGCAGGTGCTGAGAATACGGACAAAAGAAGGGGGCAGGTGTAGTCATATGTCTGCATTTCCTTGGGTTAAACTGGTACAAAAATGAAGGAGAAACAACCCCAATATTTTTGAACTAGGATGTCTAACCACCTTAAATACACTGTAGTCTGTGATTGCATTTGTAAATTCCTCAATTTCATACAGGAATCACAACAGCTCTTGCTGTTGAATTTTTCTTCCCTCTGAAGCGATTTTCTTTTCAAGCACTTATTTTCTTCCTAAATTAGAAATTGATTCCAGTCTCTGCTTTTCAGTCGGATTCTTAGCTGAGATGGGAGTAGAAGTTGATGGGGTTTACATTAATAAGTGTGTTGAGCAATGGAAAAAATCAGTAAGAGAACTATGGCTACATCAGCAGCACATGAATGTGTTTTACTGCAAGCCCGTCTCAGAAGGGCACATTAAGGGAAAGATAAAATGTTATTGATATACAGTAAAGGGAAATTATGAAACATTTCCTAATCATGAGGAATGTGATGCTGAGTCATTCAAATCCCTACAAAATGAAACCAAGAAAAATACCTGAAAGAACCCACCAACATGGAATGACTGCTGTGCCTGGTTCTAACAGAAATTTGAAATAGCAATTTATCAGTGTAGCATTAAGAGATACCTTAAGAGAAACTGTATAAATGACATGGATTGGTTGCCTTTATCGAATAAAGAGAAAAAGCTACTTAGGAAAAGTTTCTCAGCAGTGTATAACTGTTCTCTGAAAATACCAAAAACGTGGAGTCAGATTAGGGTGACCTTGTTACTTCAAATATGAACAGTAGGCAGCAAAGGTTCACAGAGGGAGTTGGGTACAGTTTCTAGAGTAAAAATTGAGCATCTTTATTTAGCACAATGATTCTTTTATTCAACATTTTGCTGAAGCATACTTGCGTGCTTGTATAGTGGCCACAATTTTTCCTAGGCATTCTTGCCCTCTACCTAAAGCAAAGCCAACATCAGCGCCTGTTTTAAAACTGAAGCTACCTTTTGGTCACAAGTAGGGGTTACAGTTTTGACTGCATGCACAGTTCTGTATAGGCTCAGCTATTACATGAGCAAATATGTTCTAACAAAAGAGCATTTTTTTAAGCATTACAACACACATAGTGTTGCTGTAAGTCACAGAATGGACAGAGTTGGTGTTTGCAAATGCTTTTAAGGGAGCCAGATCAGGAGAATGAGTGATGTTAATTGGTATTAAAAAAAGCTACACTAGTTTCAGTCTAATGCACATTTCTTGCCATAATATTTTCTCTTAGCCTAGATCTTGACTCCTTATGCACACTCACTTTGCTTTATCTAAAGTGAGTGTGTGTAAGGTCACTTATAAGTGTCCTCTTGTTTGGAAGGACCTGGGTAAAAGAAGGAAAGAGCATTGTGTCCTGGTGACCAGTAATTCCTCTTGCCCTTTTTAACAAATACCTTAATTATGTCTTTGATATGCCTCCACACACAATTTATTCTGACACTTCTGTGCAGACTTAATCTTATTTAATGACTAAATGGTCATTGACTTTCATTTAAGACACTCTTTTCAGTTTCTGTATTAAATCTATCTGGCATGCTATGAGAGAAGTGGCTGCTCTCGCTGGCTAAATGGTAACTGATGTGCAAAACACCCAAGTAAGTCTGAAAAGTCTCTCTGCTATTGTCATCTCTCAGTGCCATCACTGCATCTGAATTCCAGTTAGATCTCCACTAGTGAGTGAGGTGTTTGATACAGTATGTCTCTATTTCTCCCATTTTACAGTGGTTGACCTAAATCTGACACGAGAAACTGAACTGTGACCAGAAGTACAGCTCCTTTCTTCCAAGATTACCAGAGCAAACATTGGACAATAGGTCTTGGTAACATCTACCATCCATAGCCATTGAACAGCAGCAAATTTCACAGCTCTGTCTGTGACTTGGTGCTGTATTAAATGATCTTGCATTATTTGCATTTTACTTATGCAGAAGCAAAAAAGAATCAAATATCCCTGGAGAAAAACTGTATTTCATAGAGGCAACATGAAAACTACTTTGTTGTCTCCAGCATTTTTTGTTAAGTCATGATGCTTTCGGGGCCTTAGTTACAATAGAGCGACTGATGTGTCCATGGTCAAATTATGCCCTCATCAAATTTGGTTAGATAACAACTGTCACATGGCACAGGTAATTTGTAACCCTAGAATGAATTACTACTTTCGTGTAAGTCAGCTGCTGTAGAAACACTACAGACAACAGTGGTTGTGTGAAGAACCTAGTTATGTAAAATTCATTCCTGGTCTCCATGAGCACCGAATGTGCTGTTCTCGACAGTGTTTGGGGTTTTTTTCCGTTTGGAATTTTTCTCTTACAAATTAAGCCTTGCTTAATTTCACTTCTTCCACCAGTGAAATTTTTAGTTGGTTCTTGAATCTGATTTTACAGGGTTTTCCAGACTCTTGCTCATGAAGATACAGATAAAATAACTATTTTAGAAATTACCACTTAACCCCTTAGTTGAACTCACATTTGGTATTTCACATCCCTGATAAATTCACTCTTTCCATAGGAATTTAGGATATTTACAACTAAAAATACATCACTTGTCTTTGCATAAATTTAGATAGAAGTATTTTCCTTCCACAAATGTTCCTTGGAACACAGTTCTCTCCATCTGGTTTACCATCCTGAGACTGAGAAGCTGCCTATGTGTAAGTTACATATGAACCTAATGTCTAAGCTTCCGTTATAATCAATTAATGTAGTCTATGGATCCTAAAGTCACTCAGCTTACCCTAAAGTAAACACTTTATTCAGTTTCTTGCCCATAGACAGCTAATGTCATCTGAGATGCTTGAAAATACCATGATCTCTAGCTGCTTCTGAAGGATGCTGATCTATCAGAGGTCTTGTGTCAGTTCTGTCAACTGCATATGAGCATTTCAGATAATGTTGAGCATCTCAGATGGCATTGAGGCATATTTAAGTCAAAGCAGCTAAATCCAGCACCACTGGCTGGTAGATTAATAATTCTTTTAGGCTGCATTAACTATAATGGAAACTTATGTACCTAGGTCATGTGTATTCCTGTACATCTGGACTCCTAAATTTAGTTGTATTAATTTAGAGCTGAATTCTGCCCTGCTATTATGAAATTCATTTAATCTGAAGGTAGATATCAACAAGTATCAAATTATTTGCTTTCTGGAAAGAACTAGTTTTGGTAGCTATATTGGAAATGTCTAGTCATTTGGTCTCTGCAGCTCTGTTCTCTCAACAGCTTTGGGGAAGGACGACAATTGGTTACCTTTTTGCAGATAGTGTCACAGGTTTAATTATAATCCTAGATCTAAGCATAGAAACCACTAAAACGTAGCAAAAGTATCCACAAAACATCATTTATATACGTGCTTCTGTGACTCAAGGAATCTCAATTATGATCTGCTATTGAGTAGACACATGTTAAACAGTAGTCAAGAATCTGGACAAGTTCTGCAGGTAGGTTGTGTTGCTTTTGTTCTTCCTGCCTGTCAACTGTTGTTGTGTTCCTATTTTTGTCTTGGAAGTCCCTCCTGAAACTGAATATGCATGAAAAAGATGGTAATAGAAGTCCATAGACCTCACTGAGAAATGTGCCTAAACCTTGACTATCCACTCCTGCCTGTTAACCGCATCTCAGGTTTTTCATGCGTATCTGTCATGCAAACTTTTTTTGGCTTACAAGCATTTTGCATCAAGAACTATCTTTTCAAGTTTTATTTCCAGCATTTAGCATGCATAGCTTAACCAGGTTGAGACCAGCAGGTGCTATTACAATGCCAATGACATCAAAAAAATAAAGAGCTATGGTGATTAATTTAACCTGGCTCTTGGCATAAATTATTAGTCTTTGTACCAAGTCACCACAGAAGAAAACATTAGATATCCCTTCAGATAGCACATATCCCCTTGGCATGCCTTTGCAAAGGAAAGACTTTTCTTGAAACTAGGACTGAGAAGTTCCCAACAATATGTGTCCCTTCTGGCAGCTCATACTTTTCAGTACTGGCATAAACCAGTAAACCAGAGCACCACAAGGACTTAGGTGTGAATCCAAACTAGAAGGGCTGCTGCTAGGTGTGAAACCTAAGCCAAATATTAGCCATTGCTAATTATTATTTTCAAATCTACAGGCTGGTGGCTGGTATTTCTATTACATATCTGACTACATTGTAAAGAATGTACAAGGAATATGAGGAGCCTTATTGCATCACAGGAAGGAAAACATACTGTTCTTTATCTGCAGTTAGTGTTCCAGCATGCCCACGTGCAGTCAGACTCTTACCACTTCTGCACTGCTTCTTTTGTGGGTATCCCCACTGGTATCATTACTCAGATAAATCTGATACATTCCAGAAACCCCTTCTCTTCCTTTTAAGCACCAGGAAGAGTCTATCTGGGAAGTGCCAGTGGCAGCTCTCCGGTATTATTGCTAAGCACCTGAATGTTGGTAAGCTGCAAATGTGATTCTTTAGCATAAACAAATGCTTCAGATTTTCAGACTCTGAGGGGGGTACGCAATGAATTTTTTTACCACATCACATCACGCATGAATGTAGTGAAATCCCTCAGAATAATTACAGGCAGACTGTTTGCATTACCTCCAGCCGCAGCTTCACTCAGTGTTAGGAGATTGGGAATACCAGAACAATACAGAAATAAATAATGCAGGAATTGCTGATTGCTCATTAGAGAGTCTGCCTTTGTAAACTGCCTGCCACAGCTTTGCAGAGCTGAGCACTGCTTTAACCTTCAGGTGGTTTTATCTTTAAACTTCCAATTGTATTGTGGTCGATTTTTTACTTTCTGATGCATATCTGTCTTCACACCATTTACAGAAATATTGCTGTGAATCTTCACAAATATTTGACCTATTTTAATAAGCTGCCTGATATTTTTTGTTTGAATCTAGCTGAAATGAAGAGCAAATAAGCAAGGATGGAGCTTAGCATTTGGGAAGTACGATCATGAATGTGCGACAGTGCTGGCCCACTGTATTTTTACAGGTAGTGACTTACCATGCATCCTTTGACAAATACTGTTACTTCCCAGTGCCTCAGTTTCCTAAACAGCAAGACTGTGATTATGAGATCATAACTACCACAGCCAGGGAAAAAAAAGGCACATATAATAGAGGGTTCCAATGTATGCATGCAGCTTATATGCTTTAGTCATAGAATAAGAATCATAGAATCATAGAATAGTTAGGGTTGGAAAGGACCTTAAGATCATCTAGTTCCAACCCCCCTGCCCATAGGCAGAGACACCTCACACTAAACCATGCCACCCAAGGCTCTGTCCAACCTGGCCTTGAACACCGCCAGGTGTTGGAGCATTCACAACTTCCTTGGGAAACCTGTTCCAGTGCCTCACCACCCTAACAGTACAGAACTCCCTCCTTATATCCAATCTAAACTTCCCTGTGTAAGTTTTAACCCGTTACCTCTAGTCCTATCACTACAGTCCCTAATGAAGAGTCCCTCGGTAGCATCCCTATAGGCCCCCTTCAGATACTGGAAGGCTGCTATGAGGTCTCCACGCAGCCTTCTCTTCTCCAGGCTGAACAGCCCC